>VYZR01123963.1:38484-63318 GCA_013400675.1 Oxylabes madagascariensis
TTTGCTTTTTCAAAACACACCCGATCAGCTGTCTCGCTAATTATTCTTAAGCCATTTCTGGGAAGTTGCTGGTTAACCCTCAGAGCTTGATAGACTTTCGTGGGGCTCATAACATGCTGGCCTCATGCAGAATTGTGTCAGGGCTTAGCTGGTGATGGGAGGATCATCATGGAGGAGGAACCTTGAGGAGCATGAAGGAGACAATCATGAAGCAGGATCCTGGGCAGAGAATCACTGCTGTGAGATCAGTCTGGGTGTGCAGTTAGAACCTGTTATTGGAACCTGCAGTCACAGTCTAGCTGGGTAAAAGCCTGCAGTCAGAGGCTGCAAACTGATCCCTGCAGTCAGAGTTCAGCAGGAAATAACCAGCAGTCAGAGGCTGCAAGGGAAACCTCCAGCAGGAGCTTGCTGCAGCCAGGGTCAGTGAATGGTTGGAGTCAGGATGGCTGAGGTGTACAGAGGGATAAACCAGGGCCCTTTTCATGCTGTGATAAACAAGAAGTCTGTGTCTTGGCTCATTTTTACCCTCTAATAGAGGGCTGCTGCAACAAGTCACTGCGCAGCCAGTGGTGGGGCAGCTGCTGTCACTTTTCTCTCTGGAAGGACAACTCTTGGAGGAATTTGTTGTGGTTTTTACTGCTGCTGTTTAGAGGAAGGAGGAGACATAGTTCAGTTTTGTCTTTCACCACCAGTGCTGTGCAGACCAATAGAATGGCTCTTGATGTAGCGTGAGGAAGGAGCCACCACCTGAGAAAGCCCTTGGAAGTCAGTGAAAAGTCCCCTGGAGTATTTGGCTGTCACTGTGTTTTTAGGAGTGATCAAAGAGTCAGAAATTAAGGAAGCCTGAACAGTGACGCAGAGTGGAAAATGTTGAGTGGAGCTGCCCGAGATCTGACTCATGGTCACAAGTGCACCTCCAGCAGAAAATTCCACATGGCTCCTGTTGCTTCTCAATATAGGATAAATGTTCTCATAGCCTTTTGTATGCATTCCTTAATCACCATTCCGTAATTATGGTAAGGGAAAAACAGAGACTTGAAATTAGTGTAAAATGTGTTAAATTTAAAACAGATTTCATAAAGAATCCATTGTGATATCAGCAAAACCAAAATTCAGGCTTCATAGGATAAGAAATACAGAAGTAACTGCATGGCAGAATAAATTTGGGCCTTGCTAATTACAATATGGACTCACAATAACACTTTTGCTTTAATCTAACCTTTATCATCTTTTGGTAGGAAATGGAGATTTTTAAATTAACAAACAATTACATAGCATAGCTATGTAAAAGCAATATAAAAAGAGAAAAATTATACTTTTTCATTTTGCGTACCCTTTTCTGATCTACTGTGATATTGATGTGCCAATTCACAGCTTTATATTGTACTTCTTCATAAAATAGAGGGGGTTTTTAACATCCCCTGGAAAGCCTAATGGTGAATGTGCATATTTGAAAATAATTGGATTGCTTTATCTTCATATGCAAGTGAGTGAAAACCTGTAGTTTCAGTAAGTGGAAACAAATGAACAAGGGAGGATCACCAGACCTGTGAAATTGTCAGCGTGGGTAGCCTACAATTTTGGCACACTGCAATTTTCAAAGATTTGGCAGCGCTTGAAAGGCAGTAAAGTGAGATATATACAAGCAATGCAAATTAGGAAGCAAACATTGGGTCAGTGGCATTTGGAGTGATTCCCTCCCAAAGGATAGGGAGTCACTGCAAATACTACAGATAAGGTAAACACTCAGGTGGGAAATGT
This sequence comes from Oxylabes madagascariensis, assembly GCA_013400675.1. Taxonomy (NCBI): domain Eukaryota; kingdom Metazoa; phylum Chordata; class Aves; order Passeriformes; family Timaliidae; genus Oxylabes; species Oxylabes madagascariensis. The sequence continues at coordinate 40,246 of VYZR01123963.1, forward strand.
CAGTGTTTTAACTGTTTGTGCCCAGCTACCTGTGCCAGCTTTAGAGCCTGTATGGAAGTGGTCTGGTTTCCAGATGTGTGGATTGGCACCAGTTCATGTCTGTGCAGGGCAGCTCTGGGATTTGGCACATGGCATAGGTGTGCTTTGGATTTCTCTGTGCATCACTGTCCTGTGCCATAGATACCCTTTCCTTCTTCCAATGGGGAGTTGCGAAAAACAAAAACTCAATTCAAGATTTGTACGTAGGTGCTCTGCTGGTGATCATGTGAGGATGATTATGGGATTTTGGAATCTGTAGCACTATCTGTGAGTAACAGCCTCAGCATCAATCCTGCTATTTTCAGTGGACCTGCCCTGGAGTTATAGAACTCAAGAAGGGCGTCAGAACTTGTCTTCAGATAAGCAGAAAACATTTCCAAACCCAGGCATCTGGGGCATTTTTTTTGTTTAGTTTTTAAGCATTTGTTTTTAGATGGCATGGCTCCACTTGATAGCAGAGTGTGAATCTGAATGTTGTAAAGCAATATAAATGGCCATTAAGTTAGGAAGCACAGTATGACCTTTCTGAAATACTATGCCAAACATTGTGTTTGCTTTGTGAGCTAAGTGGAACTTCTGGAAGGCTGTTGCTGATGAAAGGTACTGGCTCACTCTCTGGGGAGAGAGCACATTATTGCAAGATGAATCTGGAAATCTGACAAAAATAACAAAACAAAGCCGTAAGACAGGGTTAGATTTTAACAGGAAGGAGTTCAGATTGATTGCAGTGACTTTCATATGCCTTGTTTTTTCCAGAACATAATGAATGCATTTTATTTTAAACTTAACTTTCTAACTTTAAAGTTTACCTTACCAAATCCTGAAGGATTCTGTGAAGGGGCACTATGGGAGAGCATTTGGCCAAACCTGCCAAGTATTTACACACCTTCCTTAGAAGTGTTCTGGCACTATTAAATACTAGAGCAGGAATGCTCAACAAGTGCTGATGCCCTGGTGTGCTGTGCAGTGCCTGGCAAGGCTGAGGGGCAGCAGCTGGGACAGGAGGGATGGGACAAGGAGGTGGGAGGAGGTTTAAAGGGAGGCATGGAGCCACTGGAGTGACACAGCAGGCACAGAGCCCAGCCACCATTAGACCAGGGCAGAGCCTCATCAGTGACTCTGTGGCCCAGGCTGAAGCAAGAGGAGCTGTTTAAGTTGCTGAACACTGATGTATTTTATCTCAAATACACTCTGAAAGCAGCCTTTGTTTTTTCCAGCTAACCCTTAAGACTTGTCTTTGCACAGACAAGTAGAGTCAGATAATTTCCGGTGCAGAAGTGCTTGATCTTTATGGTTTTGTAAGGGACATCACTGCCAAAACCAAGCAGTGATGAGGAATGGTGCTGGCTTGAGACAGGAAGCATTCTAGGGCTTGAATTACAGGCTCCCCAGGGAATGGTCATGGCCCCAAAGCTGCCAGAGTTCCAGGAGTGTTTGGACAATGCTCTCAGGCACAGGGTGGGATTGTTGGGGTGCCTGTGCAGGGCCAGGGGTTGGACTCCATGATCCTTGTAGGTTTCTTCCAACTCAAGATGCTCTATGATTCTGTGAAAGTAAAACTTCAACCTAATTCTGGTCATGTTTACAGTCCTTTCTGTATTTCCTCTGTAGTTTATGTTTCACCTTTGTCAGTAGGTTTTTCCTTGAAGGGATAAAGTGCCCCAACAGCAGCAGTGAGTCCCTGTAAAGTGTCCCATTTTTATCTATACCACAGGTAAATAAATAGTTTGTAAAACAACACCAAACTGACTTTGGATCCTGGCTGCGTTCAATGCATCACGGTTAAATGAAGCAGTTTATGTACTTCCATTGTGACCAATTGGAGTAAACTTAAATAAGATTTATGAACACAGGGCAAGTATTTGTCATTTGCTCCAAAAAGCTGTCCTGGAACAGGTAAAGTCAAGGATATAACCATCCTGTCTGCAGGAATATGTGGCTCTTAGGCACTGGTTCTTAGGCAGAGAGATGCATCTCCCTCAGGAGGCATCCTGGCTGTGAAGGTTTGGCACGTACCTGCAATGCAGACAGAGTGCTGAACCAACAACTTCAGCTTTTGAGTTGAAGGATGTTCATAACACCTTTTATAGAAGGTGGGAAAATTTAGATTTTTATCTACATCTGGATTCAAGATCAACTTTTACCCTTCAGCTGGCTTAGCACTCTCATGTGTCTTGGTGAGCTTTTCAGTTCATGCATATGTAATACGTGCCCTACAAATACAACTCAGTCTTAGTTGCATCTGTCCTTGTTGATGAAACTTGCAGACCAGAGGAAGGATTTTAAATCTTTTCGTTATTATTTTCCAAAATACTCTTTTTGCCCTACTTGGGTATGAAAGAAGATTAAAAAAAAATTGAACTAAGTTCAAAGCTTAACCTTTGTATAGCATACTTTGGATGCTTCAAAATACTGGGGTTTTAAAATAAAATCTTGAAAGACAATCATTACTTACTGTCTTATATTGCAGAAGACATTACCTCTTTTAGGTAGTAAGTTCACTTTGTTGTTATTTGCACTGGGTGTTTTGGGTTTTGCACACAAACTGTATATATGCACATGGGATATCCCACGTGTATCCCCCCATTCCCCTGAGCCCAAATCCTCTGCCCCACTCCAACCCCTCCCCCTGGCCTGCCCATTGGCTGGGGCCAATCCCCCTCCACCACCCCTGTTCCCCCGGGGACAAAACCAAGGGGACCACGAGGTCTCGGCCTCTTTCCCTGCTTCCTGCCGTCCGGTGACCATCTCTGTCCCCTGAACTTGGCCCCGCAATAAAACCTGGGACGGCACCCAGGGAAGGAAAGAGCCGTCCCGGATCTTTTATCTCGGTTCTATATCGCAGTCCAGCACCCAGGGGTACTGAGCTAGCCAGGACTGGACCCCTGAGAGCAGCAGGACTTACGATAAGCTGGGGCCCAACGTGCAGCAATCTTATCTCCTTTTTTGATCTGTGCTGTTAACAACCCTCCAATTTTATCCCAGGCAGCGACAGAGTTCACATTTTGCTGGGTAAACTGAGGCATATGGAAAGATAGCCACCGGATGAACCGTTTCAATTTCCCCTTTGATACCTTAATTTCAGCACTATCTAAGGCTACTAGGATTTGGGAATAGATGTCTCGTTGTACAGATAAGTTTGACCCCATTTCTGATGTAAAATATAGCCTGTACAACTAAATCTACCTCCGATTGCAATAAAACACAAACCAAAACTGAAACACAGCTATCAGCCTTGGGAAGGGATAGGCAGCTCCTTCCCCCCACCCACACTGAGGTAAGAGGAAGTGGCACACGTGATCAGGGAGCCCGCGGAATCCGAAATGCTGCCGGCCGTGCGCAGATGCTGCAGCTGCAGATGCTGCTGGCTGCTGCCGGGTCGGGAGAAACCGCCAGCCCCGGCCCGCCACTCCGGCCCTCCTGATGCCGCGTTCCGAGCACCCCCACACTCCCGGGGGTGTCTCTCGGGGTCCCGCAAGGCACTTAGCAGCCCTGCCGGGTCCTCGGTTGCTGTTTAAGTTGCAAGGGAGTCCTTGGTCCGGAACCGATCCCTTTGGGTTTATAGGGATGTGCCGGTCCCCTCCCGTGTTGGTCTGCCGTGCGGTAGCTATGGCAGACTCGAACCGGGTTTCTGACAGTCCAGAGTTTATAAATCCACAGGTAGAGGTCCACTGATGGCACAGCTGCTTCGCGGGCTCTCAGACGCAATAGAGAGAACCCACGATGGACACCAGCTTATCGTAAGTCCTGCTGCTCTCAGGGGTCCAATACTGGCTAGCTCAGCACCTCTGGGTGCTGGACTGCGATATAGAACCGAGATAAAAGATCCGGGACAGCTCTTTCTCCTTTCCTGGGTGCCGTCCCAGGTTTTATTGCGGGGCCAAGTTCAGGGGACAGAGATGGTCGCCAGACGGCAGGAAGCGGGGAAAGAGGCTGAGACCTCGTGGTCCCCTTGGTTTTGTCCCCGGGGGAACAGGGGTGGTGGAGGGGGATTGGCCCCAGCCAATGGGCAGGCCAGGGGGAGGGGTTGGAGTGGGGCAGAGGATTTGGGCTCAGGGGAATGGGGGGATACATGTGGGATATCCCATGTGCATATATACAGTTTGTGTGCAAAACCCAAAACACCCAGTGCAAATAACAAAGTGAATTTCCTAACGCACTACAACACCTCTTCTCAAAATTTTTTTGGAAAGGTGATGATTTTTCTGTCTGAGTTGGTAGACAAAGCTGGTTAAGCATTGCCAGACAACTAGACAGCTAACAAGGTTTTCACATTAGCAGGCACTCGTGGCATCGAGTAACCTCATATTATGCAATCAGTCACCTCAGTGTTTACATAAAGCTGGTACCAGGTTACAGGAACATTTGTCCTACATGTGGGACAAGCATGTCAGAGAGAGGTAACAACTTGTGTGGAGCTGTTCCAACTCACAAGCAACTTTCCTAGGATTTCAGAGTATTAGAGTTTACAAGAAACAAACTGTATTCTCTAAGAGAATAGCACCTTTTCTAATAGCCTGAGCTTAATTATTTTCTCTGCAAAGTGGGATGGAGGCAGGCTTGCTTTTCACATAATGTTTCTGCTAAATTTTACATACACTCCTCGTTGTTCCTAAATAAGTCTCCCTCTCTGTATTGTCTCAGGTTGTCTTCTGAAATGCATCTTGACAGGTTTTCTCAATCATGTGAACATCACATAATATTTTTTCAATCACATGAAGCCATTGACTGTGCCAAACCAACATCCATGAAAAGGAAGGTGTCCAAGAACTCTAAACTCATACAAATTCCTCTTCTAAAAATACCACCTGAGAACAGAGTAACTGCGACTGTGAGGTCCCAGAAGGGACACCAAGCCTGTGACACCTCAGCATGGCCACACTGCCCCTGCCCAGCAATGGAACCTCTACCAGCTCAGCCCAGCAATGATCTGCTGTGTGTCCCTACCCTTCCCTTGCAGCACAGCTCTGTCATTGTTGCTCTCCTGTGTCGATGGGAGCTTTGTGATTTGCAAGCTAATAATGTCTTTGGTGCAGTTTTAGCTGTAGAACAAACCCTTGTTAGTGATGATTTCTGAAGCGCAATTTTAATAATGACATCCTTCACTTACATGATGTAGCACTTTTCAAAGCACTTAGGAATTATTACTGAAGTCTCAAAATGCATCCTTCGGGTAAGTTTAGTTCCAACAATTATGCAAGTTGTGAAACAGAGGCATAGGGGTTTAAATAACTTATCAGAAGTTGTAGGAGAAGTTTCTAGTAATGCTGGATTCTTGGATCCCTGCTGTCTACGCAGGATAGCATAGCTCTCTATCACCCTTGAAGCACTATCCTTTGTTACAGTCCTTTCTTTAATTTTCAAATTAAACCAATCTTCTAAAGACTGGATTTTACTTCTCTTTTATACTTATCTGTTAAATTAACCACTTTTTTTTTCAGATACCATTTAGTTGTAAAGGTCCTTTGTTTCATAACACACTTCTTGCACCTTTCCAGTCAAGGCTGCTACTGCTTTTGGAAATGTACATACATCAGCCAGCTGTTGAACTGTGGCAGAATTCTGAATTATAAAACACATTATATATAAGCAAGACGCTGAAAGTAACTATTTGTGAAAATAAAAAGGATAATTATATGCATTGCCTTAAACAGTTGAACCTGGGTCCTCAGGTGGTCTAAATCACCATGGCAACATTGAATTCACTTTGCACAAAGGAGAGATCTATTCTATTCTTTTTTTCTTCATCCCTTGAAGACTCCAACAGTTATTTACAGCTACTCTGTCCTTTACCTCATCCTCCAACTTCTTGTGCTCCCTTTATTACTTCCTGGATCACGTTCCCAGCAAACTCTTTCTCCCAGGGCTCTCCTGTTGTTACAGAGCGTCTTTACAGCTCCAGGTAACACGCTCTCCTTTCAAAACCAGCTGCCTTTCCTGACACATAACTCCAGACCCCTTCCAGTAATATCACCACTGTCTATTGCTCCTTCCCATCCCTTTCAACTCCCTTACACCAATTTCTTTCCTCTAGTATTCCCGTGCTCCCACATCCCTTCAGCCACCTACGCACACACTTTCTCTTTACTCCCAGCATGATTCATGTTGCTCATGGTTTGTCCTCTTTTCAGCCTGGATGCCTAAGGAAATAAGGTTTATATAATTAGTCCATCTGTCAGGCCCTCTGTGTGTTTGTCAATCCTCCTTTAATAACCTGGAACCTGTTTGCAGCTAAAGCAGAGGGAGGAGCAGCACAGTTTTGAGAGGGCAAACTCCCTGAGGTTTTGTGAAAACAAGTGTCTGGGGACAGGACAGAGTGTGAGCAGTGAATTGAGGAAAATGAGGCAGAGTTCAGCCCTGGACATTATATCTGGCAGAAAACAGCTGTTCAGTAATATCCCTTCTGTGCCTTGGTGCTATTTCTCATCTGTGTTGACTGAAGGGAATAGGTGGGCAGTTGTGGCAAGGAGAGCAGGCCAAGGCGACAGGAGATACAAATCACCGAAAGTGGGACAATTGTTAATACCATGGATCGCAAAATAATGTTTTTCCTTCCTCAAGTTCCAGGTTCTGTTTGATTGCCCTCCATATTTTTTCCTCTTTCTTTCCCCTTCTCTACCTTCTCTCCTTTCTGAAGGTTTGATCTTTTCTTCCTTTTTCCATCTTTCACCTCTGTGTCCTCATCCTCTCTTCATAAGGCCCTTTTCTCCAAAGAAACACCTCAGCAGCAATTTCAGTTTTGCCTTTCATCCTCCACTCCCCCACAAACTCTCTTGTTACTGCTAATTGTGCTCCCTTCCTGGACTGACATTGCTTCCCGAGAGGAACGAGAACAGCCGTAATGATTGGTGGCAGCAATGTCTTAACCATCTTCTCAGCGCACAAACACTGTCACACTGTTTGAAAAGCTACATTAATTGAACACAGATTTGTTCAAGCTGTTCATTGAATGGATTTCCCTTGAGCCTGGCTTGTGCTACAGCTTATTTTAGCTATAGACTGAATCCCAACAAACTTATTCCCTCTGCCAGCGGCCAGCAAACCCCCCTTGATCTGAGGGCAGAAGATGTTGCATGCACAGCACAGCACAGAGGCTCAAGCAGTCATGAACACCAACAACTGGATGCTAAGTGCAGTCCTGGCTTATCAACCACCTACTTGGAACGGAAAGAAAATGACTTCTCAAGGCTTAGATCTTGCTAAAGGCAACTTGTAGGATGCATCAGGATGGCTGGACGGATGAAGGAGGGCATCATGCTCTGCCCTGGGCTGGCCTCACCTTGAGTATTATGTGCGGTTCTGGGCACTGCAACATAAGAAAGATTATTGAGCTATCAGAGAGCATCCAAAGGAGGCCATTAGGATGGTGAAGGGCTTTGAGGGAAAGACATGTGAGGAATAGCTGAGGGCACTTGGTCTGTTCAGCTGGAGGAGACTGAGGGGAGACTCATTGAGGCCAGAAATTTCCTTGTGAGGGGAAGAGGAGGGGCAGACACTGATCTCTGCTCTATGGGGACCAGTTCCAGGACCTGAGGAAATGGCCTGAAGGTGTGTCAGGGGAGGTTTAGGTTGGTTATTGGGGGAAGGTTCTTTCCCCAGAGGGTGGTTGGGCACTGAATAGGGAATGGTCACAGCCCCAGTGCTGCCAGAGCTCCAGCAGCATTTGGACAACGGTCTCAGACACAGGGTATGACTCCCAGAGTGTCTGAACAGGGCCAGGAGTTGGACTCAGTGATCCTTGTGTGTCCCTCCCAACCCAAGGGATTGTGTGCCTCTGTAAGGAAGTTCATCTGCCACTGGCACAGCAGTTTGGGATTTGAAGTGTGCCTGTCCTGAGACCAGGACTGCTAAGAGGGCTGGCAGGGTAAGGAGTTGGCATTCCTGCCTGCCAAGGCTGGGACAGCTACCATGTTCCATTTGTGTGTTGTCTCCACTGAGTCTACGTAGGATTCCTGTGTGTTGTGCACTGTAGACCTTCAAGTGTTCTCCTTCCCTCCTGTACTGGACTTGGGATTGGACTAGATGATTTCCAGGGGTCCCTTCCAACCCTAACAATTCTGGGATTCTGTGATTCCCTTTGGCTGGTAAGTCATCAGCCTTCAGTTCCAGCTTGCCCCTACAGAAATGGCCCTGTGATCCTGGCAGAAGTACCTCACCAAAGCCCCCACCCCTTGGCCACAGCCTACACTACTCCACAGGGATTTGTCAAAATCTGAATACATTGCTAGACAAGTAACTCAGTAGATGGAGGTTTCCTAACCCACAGGACATTTTGATCCGTGCCCATCCCTGAACATCCTCACTGGGCCATGTTCATCTCCAGCAGCTGAAATGCTGCTCCTGCCAATGCTCATTCAGCAGTGGCACCCCTTGCAGTGCTGGGCATTCCTTAGAGTAACCACTGTCATCCTGCAGTGCCACAAAGACACAGGACACATGGAGGCAGTGGGATACTCTCTGAGTGAAGGACTCCCAGCACCCAGCTGCCATTCCCAGTTTGCCCCAGGTCTGCAGCTGGAAGCAGAACTGGTGCAATCAGCGCTGGCTTGCGCGTTTTTGTTTTATGAAAGCAGCATGGGAAGACCTCAGAGGTGCCCCACAAGCCCAGCTCCTGCTAACATCAGCGTGTCCGGGTCCCTGCTGTGCTCCAGCACCCCCTGGTCCATGTGTTGGACAGGATTTGCTGATGCTTCAGCCCAGGCTCAGGTGCAGAGCCCTGTGCATGGAAGTACCTGAGATTTGCATTTCATCTCTCTGAATCAGCACAGTTCCCCTAAATACCCTCTTCAGTAAACTCCTAATTGCCAGCAATTTATGCCTTCACCTATTTATTGCAACTTGCGAAGTTTGCAGTGAATTTGGCTTGTGATTTTGTGTTTGTAGCAGTTAAATCATTTATGTTCTGAGAACTTTAAAGAAACATATGCCTTAAAATCAGCAAAGCATTTACTACTTTTGCACACATGATGAAGTCTATTGTATTTTAGTGTGTTACATTACTAAATAACCTTGATTGTTACTCTTCAATGTGTTGAGCCATTAACAACTCTGGAATGTACCTAAACTACATTAGAGCTGCATAACTACAAGCTAAGGGGTAATCAAAGATCTGTCAGGCTTAACGTAAGCATATGGACAGCCCTCCACTACTAATATAGGAAAAAACCCACTTAATTTGGAATTTTTAGGCAGAAGTCCCTAAGGATGCTTTTACCTAAATGATCTTCAACTTTTACAGTGCACATTGGAACACCAGTGCAGGAGAATTGGGAACTAAGTGTTATGATAGTCTGAAAGGGAGGAGGAGCACATGAATATTTAACCTGTGTATATATATAAAATCAGTACAAGGATAAACAATTTGGTGAGTAATAATGCATATATTTAATTCATAGTTTTATCCATTTTTAAAGAAAATGTAAGCAGGTAGAAGCTTGACTTCAATTAAAATAGCAAAAAAAGCATTCAGGCCAGTTTATTCTCTGCCAAACTTTGAAACACATGTGACAACTTCTGAAAATTGCAATTCCTGAAAGAGAGGAATCAGAAGAATCTGTGAGGTTTAGCGGGAGTTCTGGTTGCACTTGGGTTTTCCACAGTCTGCAGGATTTGTGGAAATACAATATATTGAACCTTTCAGGTGTTGCCAGTGGACAGGCCTTTCATCATCTGGGTAACATCCGTGCCAAAGCTGTGGAAGTTGTCAGCTGTTCTGACACTACTTTTTGTATTATTAAGATCAAGAGGTGATTAATAAAAAGAGAAATGTGGCACTGTATGGTGGAAAATACATTTTTCTTCTTGGCGTCACTGTCAAGCAGTTTTTCAGGAGGAATGACACAGTTTAAGAAACCCAAACCTTGAATTTGTATTAATTCAAAGGGGATCTGACAAGAAAGAGTTGAAGTTTTAATATCCTGCAGGTTGATGCAAAACAAAGTCCAGTGTAAGAGCTGAAAACGTGTTCTGAAGAGCAGCAAATTGCTGCATCCCTGCCCCAGGAACAGCCAGGTGGTGTTTGTGTCACAGGCTGCAGCTGGAATTGGCATTGTGCTGCTGAGATCCACACAGGCCTCTTCTTTCTTCCCAAGAACTTGTGTAAGCCCCAGGATTTATATAAGCATAAACAGGAGACATGTGAAATACGGGAGTGGAAGAAGTACAATCTAATATATACCACTGGGATATAGTATAGAAAGTATATATACATATATCCAGAAGAGAGAGGCTCAGTGCAAGAACTCCTAGGAGAAGTTATTTGCTGGAATCAAGACAGACTTTGCCATAATGTGCTCACCAGCAACTTCTGTATTGTGATTTATTGAGAAGCTCTGTTATTGTTTTTAATTTTGAAAAGCCATCTATAACCTGTGCATAGGAATAAAACTCAAGAAAACCATATGTGCAGGATATTGTTGTTAGTGTCTTATGTTTTATGTTTCTTCAAGATGCCTTAAATGATTTCTCCATTGGCGGGTCTTTATTTTGTGATTATTGCAGGCAGCTCTGCACTCCAAGGGAATTAAATCCTGTTGCGTTCCTGCTGTTTCTTCAGAAAAGCAGCTGTTTAATGTCTGTCTATATGAAAACAAAATCATGCAAATATATATCAGGTTTTTTCCCTGATATTGCAAATGTTATTATTAATCATTTTCTTGCAGTAATTTTGGAATAGGTAGGTCTAGAAGAAGGATGAAAAAGACAATGTGGTATTTCACAAAGTAATTGAGGTTGGCTATGCCACGTGTGCAGACTGCAAGGGAGGAGAATCAAAGACGTTTGTGTGGGGAGCTGATGAGCTCCCATGATGTTACAGAGGACCCTGGGAAATTCAGGCCAGTCAAGGCAGCCCTCTGTCTGCTCTGTCACCGCCGAAGAGAATAATAATATAATAGTACAAGCTGTCTGCAGCAGCAAACACCCCTCAGAACTGTCACGTTGTCTGCATTTCACTGACATGCACTGAGTGTCCGTGTCCTGTTCTGCTGATCTCTGTGTTTCGTTGGACAGCTGCCCCATGGGTGACACTGAGCAGTGAAGTGACAGGGTTTGGATCACATGTCATTGCTGGGGTAGCATCGTAGAGTCCCTCAGAAGCTCTCCCTTGGCAGTACAAAGGCTGTGTCTGCTGAACAAATGGAAAAAGGCTCTCTGTCAAGGTAATACTCTCAGCCTTGTGACTCTGAGTGCTGTTCCCATGTTGCAGCCTTGCAGGTATGTGTGTGATGCACAGTAGATCTGGGAAGATGAATATCTGGACCAGCCGTTGTTCTGGCAGCACTGACAGTCTGCGCTTGGGGCCACTGTGCACAGGAGCCTGATGCTGTGTGCAGCTTCAGAGCTGCTGGGAGCAGAAACTGGGATTGAGCGTTCCCAGACACCAGTTCACTTTGTGCTCTCCCAGTGTATTCTTTCCTAGAGGGAATGTTAAATGTGTAGCTACTGGCTGCCAACCAGTTGCAGGGGTGGGAAGTCCTTCCTGAATCAGATGCACAATAACTGGATTTACATCCTGGCAGAAAACCAAACTATGTTTACTCAGACGTACTTGCTGACCTAGGAGATGGGTACGTAGGTACTTAAAACCAGTAACAGGGGCAGGTGAACGTGAATTATCCCAGATGCTTCCTGCAATTCTCCAGGAAGATCTCCTGATCATGATGTTAAATCCTTTGTGGAAAGGGATAAACTGTCTACAGCTATGTACCATTCTTGCTGGAATGGAGGAGCCACTCTCGTGTCAGAGCAATGATTTGGCCTCTGAGGTGCAGCAGGAAATTATTGTGCACCTCTGCTTCTGTGGGGAGGACCCAGATTCAGGGAGGGTGAGCTGTGTCCTCGAGCCAGGTCTCAGTGGGGAGGCTGTGCCTGTCTCTACCAGACCTGTGCATGCAAATGAAGGAGACAAACATCTCACCATGCCTGCATATAAATGTGCCGTTTAAAAGTTTTAATATTTTTGTGTCTGAACTTCTCAGGTTCAAATTTTAGAAGTCATTGTGTTTGTGAGCTTTTTTTTTTCCCTTTCCCTAAATTAGCATATCTCTGGTTGTTAGGGAAATGCACACAGTATTTTGTCGATTGAAGCATTAATTGCCTTAGGCCTTCACACTGTAACAATCTGAATTATTCTTTCTTATTCCCCTTCAGTTCTCCAGTTTAGAAACAGTGAAAGCTGAACTCGGTCAGTGTGCAGGAGACTCAGGCAAGTTCCTAAGCCCCGGGTTTTACTCCATGAATTAACACAGCTCCTGGGATAAGGGGACTATATCTTTGCACTCCTCCGAAGGGCTTAGCTCACTGTTTGTGGGCCGTAAAATAAGCAGCAATAAGGATAATCCATGTCTGACCGGTGAGAGGAGCGAATGCAGCGTGCCTGCGAGCAGCCCACAGCCTGTAAATGGGATCATACAGTGCATATCATCTGCATTTAGTGAGACTGCCTGCACTGAGAATATCCATTATTTTCCACACTCTCCTTCTGGGCTCACAGCTGCATTTCTCCCCTGTCACACGTGTGCCTCAGTAAAGAGAAGGGGTGGATTGGAATGGAGTGTTCCCAGTGCTCAGGGAATACGACTGGGTCAACGCAAGCAGCTATTTCTGGCAGGAATGCCCCTGAATGGCTGGTTCCTGTGCACTTTGCACTGCTTTTCGTATATGCTGGTCATAAGAACTAGAATAATGTGGCCATTCCTAGATAACAAAGGACATTGTTTTCACCAAAACGAATTCTGAAAAGCTCTTCACATTATTACATTAAAAGTCTTGGATTATTTGCTCTACCCCTGGATTACTGGGTATTGTTCATGTTGCATAAGGACTTAAGAGTTTTCTGTTGTTACACAGGAGACGTTCCTGAGCTATTTTAAGAACCTACATTTAGTTCCAGAGAAAGGTAGAGAGGACATGGCAGCTTTTGAGAGGGAGGTGAAGGACTGAGGCTGGTTTTCTGCCTTTCTATCTTGATATATCGTGTAACAGCAACTGGGCAGAGAACCATATTACTCTCTGTGAAAGAGGGAGCGAGCTCTCCTTGGGGCTGAGGGGCTCCTCTGTGTGCAGAAGGGATGAAAACTCAGCAAGGGGAATGAGGGGATGCTGGTGAAAGTCAGTGCCACTATGTGTTTGTAGATGCAGATGGAGCTCTCCCAAACCAGGTCTTAGGTAATCAAATATGATCTGATATTGTTGTTGTGATCCAGTTACTGCCTTGGAGTTTCCTTGAGTTTGGATGCTGTGTTTCTCTTCACTCTTGGCCAGCTAAATTGCAGGATTCTTTTTTTCCCCCAGCAAACATAGGTAAATTTGTTTTGCTGGTACTTTTTTAAATTATTCACATGCAATCCAAGGAATAAAAAGCTGCATTCCAAAGCAACAGTGCGTTAGAAAAATGCTGGCAACATTGTATATTGCTCCAACACTTGGTGTTTCCTGAGGAAAATGCTCCAAGTGCACACAAACCCTTGTGGCACACAGGGTGGAGATATTTGAGAAATCTGTTCCATTTGTGAACATTCTAATCCTACCCTGTTCCTTTAAGCAGCAATTTAAGTTAACACAAATAAAATTTTTATACCTGGAGCTTTTAGAGAAGCAGCCACACACACAAATTATCAGAGGGAAGAGAGCAAACTTAGTAAGGTAAAATGACTATTAGGCTTAGCTGGAGTTTACTAAAATGCAGGTTCATTAAACCCAGTGTTTATAAGAACACTTCCTCTTGGTTTAGAGCTCACCCTTTGAGCTTGGAGCTCACCTAACTTCTGGAAACAAGTGGCAAAGAGGGTGTCACCTCTGCTTTGCAGCACTGAAGACACACAACTCTCGGGATGGATGAAGAAATCTGGTACATACAGGCTTGACCTTTCAAAGAAAGACATTTAAAGCAATAAACAAGAACATCAGCTGAGGTCACTTGACTTTGAGATGTGAATTTCAGTTTTCTCATGCTGAAAAGCTGTGTCCTGTTTTTCTGTGCCGTTTCCTCCCTGGAGAGTTGACATTTGTGTAACTCCAAAGCATGTCTACTGTTTTACAAGGGCTGGAGATCCAGGCCAGGATTTTTTGAACACACCAAGAAAGAGCCCTTGCCTCAGCAGGCAGGTCGTGCGTGGTGCAGAGCTGGACCGTGACCCATGGCTGTGGTGTCGAGGTAATTCCTCTGCTGAGCCAGGAGCCATGTCCCAGCTGCAGCTCTGCCAGGGGCTTGTCACAAACATTCTTCATGTGAAAAGTGAGGATTTTGCTACTGGGATATCATTTGTGGAAAAAAGTAAAATCCAAGAAAAATCCAGTAGCATTGGCTTTGTGCATGATGGGCAGGGGAACAATGGGAAAACCCAAGAGAGACGAGTACCTTTTTCTCCATTCTCTACTGCTCATGTTTGCAGTGGAATGAAACGAGGACTAGAGGAAAGTAAAAATGATGAATAGGTGAGAAAAAGAAGGGCACTGCTTTCATTGGGCAGCTGCTTCACACAAGCGTGTCCTCAATGGGAAAACAAAGAATCCCTTCCAGGTTATACCGGCTGTGAATCTGACTTCTGTTTCTTACTTTAGTATTTTTTTTCTTTCTTTTTTTTTTTTTTTCTTTTTTTTCTTTCTTTTTTATTAAAGATTTATCTTGTCTCCTTTTAGTTTCCGGGAAAAACACCTGCCCAAGAGCAGTTTTAATGAATCGTCTGTAATTTCATACCCAAGCAATACTTTTAGTGATAAATGGCAGGGAACTTGTTTGCGTTTGTAAAAGCAGTTCCGCCTGAATTGACCAACATATTGACTGAAAAATATTTTGAAGCTCTGCCTGTTGTTCATCCAGAGTTCTTTTTTGCAGAGAGAATAACCCCCTTTTCCAGGCAGTGCTCCACTGACTTCTTTTGTCTTTGAAAATGTTCCCCTTCTCCTCTTGATATTCAGTGCCATCTCGCTTGCCTTTTCTCCTTGGGAGCTGCACAAAGACAAATCCTGGCTGTAAATTCAGAAGCTTTCTTCATATTAAATGAATTTCACTTAATGCGTTTTAGGGAGAAGCATTTAAGCTGTACAATTGCTGAACTTTACTTCTCTCAGTTTCTTTGTTAGAATGACCTGCCATTCCTTTCTTCTGATCATTCAGTAAGTAATTTCCCTGTGATTTCTAACCCTTAATATTGGGCTCCATTCAGTTTGTCCAGAATGGGGTTTTTTGAGTCCTTGTTATTCCCTCCATTAGTAAATGTTATTTTAAGGAAAAGCATTTCTGTGGGCCTGCCTTGGATTTTGCTTGTCTTCTTCCCCTTTTAACTCATGCTGCAGCTGGTTTTGCTCTCCCCAAGCTGAAAAATCTAGAATCAGAGCCTTTATTCTTGATAACCTGTAGAGTAATAAATCACTGATCTCTCTTTCCCAAGTCAGAAAGGGAATTTGGGATTGCAACTACAGATAGGCAAAAAAAGCTGCTGGCTACTGCAGCCTGTGCATTCAGATACAAAGCAGTTAAACTTTTTGGGATGGAAATGTTTTTCACAGTAATCAGATTGAACATTCAAATGAATGAAAAGAAAAGCTCAACCTTTTTGTCTCAGTCCTATGAAACAAGTTGTGATCATATGCCTACCTCTGGAAGGGAAATGAGTGTGATTAATGAAGCAAATCACACATTTTAACGTGTATGATAAAACAGTTATTCCAAAGACAAAACAATATCTTTAGCAATTCAAAATATTGTTATTTGCATCTTTTTAAAATCTCCTTTTTCTTTTCATTGCCTTCAAATTCAGGTAGGCTGGCATTTATTATCAAAACATTTCTATTTCATGTCTTTCCCTTCCTATTCGCCTTTCCATCTTCTCTGCATATGTCTGTGTCCATTTCTCTCCCTCTCAAATGAATTGCTTTTTGTATTGCAAGTTTTTCTAAGTCTTTCTACAGATGAATTAACCAAAGGAGGGAAGTTTGCAGCAATCTTGCCCGTTGCTACTCTGGAAGTTAACAGGAATGTAGAAAGGGTAAAACACGTCTCTAAATGTGAGATCCATTAACTTACCGACCTTTAGAAAGGTTGGGTGGCAAGTGACTCCTGGTGTGCCTGGCAATTCTCAGTCATTGAAAACTGCCTAAACACGTGTAAGTGAAAAGCTGAATGTCATACTGAGGGTTTCATATTCCGCTGAAAGGACTGGAAAACCACTGGGTTCAGCTAGCCTGTGAAAGGGGGTGGAATGCTTCCCACCCTCTTGGAGCGGACTTACCTTTCCTGTGCTCCATCATCCTCTACTCTTCAGAGGTTTGTTTAGTGGACGGGTTTTACCTTGACTCCCACTGAAAATCAATGGATGTCTTCAACCACAGCTATTGTGGTGTCATTCTTAAGGTAGCCATCACAGATAGTTTTATTCCTCAAGCGTGAAGTTTCAAGCTCTGTTTAAAAAAAAAATTAGCTTTTTTTTTTCTTTTTGCTCCTCACTATTTCTACTGGAAGGCTGTTTGAAGCCTTCGTGAGTCTAATGCTTTTCCTTTCTAGGTTATAGTTATTCATAATTGGTCAATTCATTCATTCACTTAAATTCTTTCACTTAAAACATCACCTTTTCTCTTGCAGTTTTCATTATCACCTCAGCCTCATCCTTACTCAGACCCTAGTTTGGATCTGCTACATCTTCCAGGCTCCTAATTTCCTAGAGCTTTCTCTTGGATTTGCCAGCTCTTCCACTTAGACAAAGCTGTTAAACTAGAGTTCACAGTACTCCAGAGGAAGTTGCATGAGGAACTTTGAAAAGAGCATTGATGCTCCTTCACCTGTGTGTGTATCCCTGTTTGAGGGTGGTGAGGCGCTGGCACAGGCTGCCTAGAAAAGCTGTGGATTCTCCATCTCTGGAAGTGTTCAAGGCCAGGTTGGATGGGGTTTGGAGCAATCTCGGATAGTGGGAGCCATGGCAAGAGGTGGAACAAGATGGCCTTTCGAGTCCCTTCCTACCCAACCTGTTCAATGATTTGGCCTGTGATCAAAGGCGTCTTTCTCAGGCCTGACGTGTCAGAAGCAGGAGAGGAAAATCATGATCAGGGAACCCTGTCTGTGATCAGTGCAGTGGTTTG
Organism: Oxylabes madagascariensis; assembly: GCA_013400675.1. NCBI lineage: Eukaryota > Metazoa > Chordata > Aves > Passeriformes > Timaliidae > Oxylabes > Oxylabes madagascariensis. The sequence goes on from VYZR01123963.1 coordinate 57,361, forward strand.
CTCTGAAATCCCTGATGAGCCATTCTACAGAGAATTTCTTCAGTGGTTAAGGTTGTCCCCCCAAAAATGAGGGCAAGAGCTGATCCTTTCCAACATGTTCCTGAATGGGGAATTCTAATGGTCAATGCAAAATAAATGAGCTCAGAGTTCAGGAAATACTCTGCAGTAGTGTTCTCATACTCCAAGAGGTGAAGTGTTTCTGGCTGCCCTGCTGGAGGAGAGGCCGTTCCCTCGTCCTTATCAGAACTTATCTCTGGCTGTGTGGGGTGTTTGATTACAATAAATGTGCAGTAAATCTTTAAGATGTAAAGGTTTAAGGTTTAATCCAAGAAAAAAATGTTTTCTCTTTTCTCTTTTAACTACTTTGATTTCATGAGAATGCTAATTCCACTTTGGCATGTTCTGGGAATCTGTCATTGTCATGCATCTGTCATCTAAGCAAGAGTCAATATTAGGATGACCAGTGCTCCCCACTGCGCACTGCAGATAGTGGGGATTATCTGTACCAGACATCTGTGATGTGTTGTTATCCCTCAGGAGGAACGCTGGGTCTGATGTTGTCACCTAAGAGTAGACTCATTGATTTAAGAGGGACCTTTCTGTAAAGATTGTTAACTCAGTATCAGTAAAGTAACAAATTCAGCATATTCCTGCAGATAAGCTGTAACTGAAGTTGCTTTGAGTCTCCAAGTTACATCTTTTCAGACCCAGAATATGCAATATGAATCCAAACCTTCACAGTCTGTGTGTCTGTTCCCATTTGATTTTTAAAACAGCATTTTCTTACTCTTTCTCTATCCTGTACTCATTTGAGTTCTATGAAAACTTTCTTGGTACATGTCCAGAGACAGATCAAAATCCGTGCAGTTAATCCAAATTCAGAATGTTACTGCAGACTTCTCCAGACCTATCTGATGAATGAATATTTCTGAGTTGCATTCACCACACTCCTTTGACGAAGTTCTATTGCTCATTTTATATTGTTGGATCTCTTTTATATTTTCATGTCAGCTGTAACTACATTTCCTCAGGTATTTTTCTCTGCCAGGTTTGGCTGTTACATTGAATGTGAAGAGATTATTTTGTGGTATGAAGATCAGTCATTTAAGACTGAACTGGTTATTGCTTACAAAAGAATTTTTTCCTGTGAATCATGCATCTTGTAAGAAAGAATAATATCAAAGGTGTGTCTTTATGTTAAGAAGCAGTTCCAATTTATTTCTGACTTTTCCAAAATTTACCAAATGAACATCAGTGCTACAAAGTAAAATAGAAGTTGCTTCTCTAACTACAATCTCTTGTTTAACTACATTTAAACAATTCAGTAGTTTGCAAATAATAGCCAATTAACGTTTCAGTTGAGAATCAGGCAAAATATTCCATTAAACTTTCTGTTTCGTACAATTTGTTCATCTAGCTGTGAAAAATTCCATCTCAGCTGACTCTATTCATCTGGAAGTTTCTTCCCATGTGGTCTCTGGAGAGATAAAGAGCTATTTTCTGAATAATGACTCATCTCATCCAAAAATTGTTTTAAAAAAACCCAAGTATAACCTGCGGTTAGGTCATGTGGGGTGAGATGGTGAGGTGTGACACTGGAGGAGTTCTCACATGTGCTCATGAAGATTAAAGGTTTGTTTAAGATGACATATAATATAGATACTTGCATGTTCTGGAGGGGTCCATGGCCATCTGTAATGTTTGCCCAGTTTAATCCTGAATTTTACGTTCCATGGCAAATTGATACAACGGCAAGAGTCTGGAAGGAAAAATCAGGGAGTCTTGTTCCTTCTGGAAGGACTCTCTCACCTTGTCCTGGTTCCGCCTGGCCATGCTGCTTCCCTGGGCCCTGGGAATTGCGCATCCATAATCACAGAAGCGATGCTCCTCCTCCGAAGGCAGCGTTGGAGCTGCCAGGATGCCACAGCAGGGATGCCAAAGGCTCCACGCCATGTTTGGAACTGAGGTCGGTTGTCGAGGAAGGGAGAATAACGTTTAATCCACTGCTAAGGGAACAAAGAGGAGCTGAGGCAGGGAAAGGATGAGCTAGGAGGGAGACAGCAAGTGTTTCACAGAAAGGAGTGATTGAGAGCTCTTAGGAGCGCCAAGGCACGGGGAGGGAGAGGGGTTGGTGGAGAGTGGGGTTTGAAGACCAAGCTCTTGTCTCATTGTCTCCTCAGGAGTGCTCATCTGCGGCACTTCTCATTAGAATGTGTGTCCTCTGTAAGCCACTTCTGTCGGGGGAGCAAGGTGGCTTTATCCATGGCCAGTCCTGCACTTGGAATCAGCCTCTCTGCCTGCATTCATAAAAAATAACACTCTTCTTGAGCCCATTCAGATTCTTATCTAGGCAGTTTATTTTCGGATCCCAGGACTGCTTTAAAATGTGTCTTAATATAAACCTCTGTTAGTGGTTAACTGGGTGAAGCTGGGTTTGATTCAATATCCCCATGATCTCAATCCCAATAGCTTTATTCTATCTCTCCTTTTTTAAAGTGCACCTTCTATAATAAATACACAGTCAAAAGAAAATGTGCTAATGCTCTGAACAAAGCAAGCTTTGATTTCATGCTTTAGGAAATCAGTCACATTTTATCATTCTTGCCAGTTGGTGCTTCCACAAACATAACCTGTAGCAGCTTCTTTTTTTTTTTTTTTCTTTGGAGAGCTTTGGAAAGCTTTGGAAAGCTGAACTCCCTCACAAACTACCAAATTCCCATTGATCAAAGCAAGAAAAAGGTAAATCCATTTGTATCAATGACAAATGGATTTAAGATACTCTATTTGGGTCCTTTTAAAGTCAATAATCTCTATAAAAGATCTTTCTGACCGGATTTCCAATATGATTTTTTTCCTGTGTCGTAGAAGTCTCAAAATAAAGAGTCAAAGTACTGTATATAAATGTTTATATATCTCCCAAAACTGACAGCATTTTTTTGAGTATTTCTGTGACCTGCGGGAAAAATATTAACAGGACCAGCTCTCATCGGGCTTGATGGTAGAATAGCTGAAACCCTAATTAATTGGCACTAACAGATGGAGCTGCACTCAGAATGTCACCTTACTTCAGAGTTACTCCTCCCTAAAAGTCGGAAATAACAATTAGAACTTCGCGGAATTGGTCCTTTGTATTCTTGCTCTTCCCATGTTGCCAGGAGATAGAAAATGGGGGAGAGGGGGCACACGTGGCACTAAATATGTGTGATCACACATACTGGATTGCCATGGTAGTACAGTCTCTTCAGAGTGACTGATTTGCTTAATTGCTTTAACCAAACATAGTAGGGCAACAGCTTAGAATAATTAAATCAATTATTAATATTTTTCTCTTTTTAATAGGGAAGGATAATAAATTAATAAATAAATAAATGTTAGACCTAGCAAAAACATATGTGGTCCAAGGTCAGTCAGAGTCAAGTGAAAAATAGCTATGAGCATCAGCAGAATTCGGACTTGGGGAGGATCTGAGAAAGGGAGAATGGTCAAAATTAGAACTTCAAAAAAGCCAATTATTTCTCCCAGAATCTGCTCCATCCCCTTTCAAGTGCAGGCTTTTTCCCAAAAGTACATTTAAAGAGTGTGGAGGGCCAGGCAGGGAGGGGAGAGAGCTCACAATAGAAAGCTTTCTCCTAAATGCAGTATGTACCCAGAGGCTATTAGAAGACTTTTGAGTAAACTAGACCTAGCAAAAACATATGTGGTCCAAGGTCAGTCAGAGTCAAGTGAAAAATAGCTATGAGCATCAGCAGAATTCGGACTTGGGGAGGATCTGAGAAAGGGAGAATGGTCAAAATTAGAACTTCAAAAAAGCCAATTATTTCTCCCAGAATCTGCTCCATCCCCTTTCAAGTGCAGGCTTTTTCCCAAAAGTACATTTAAAGAGTGTGGAGGGCCAGGCAGGGAGGGGAGAGAGCTCACAATAGAAAGCTTTCTCCTAAATGCAGTATGTACCCAGAGGCTATTAGAAGACTTTTGAGTAAACTGTATGATTGTACCCTGGCTGAAAAACACAGGAGCCTGTAATTATGCTGTGCTGTATTTATTCACTGGTGAATTCTTTTAGCTCTTTTTCTCTCCATAGGATATTCTTTATGTACAGGTTGCATGTTTGGGATGCACTTCATTTTTAATGCCGTTCATAATTTAGTTTTGGAGCCAACATATTTATTAGAACAGTATAGCATATAAAAGCCACCTTTTTGCCTTTGTGCAGCTAAAATAAATAACATATATAATACATATCCATCTCAGTGCTGAATATATTAAGGCACATTCACTATACTCTACTTCCAACATTCAACTCTATGATTTAACTCTGCTCTGTACTATTTTTTTATTAAATCAGACAGATTGGTGATCTATTTTGCAGTGCAAAATGTAAGCAGTCCCTGGTACTCTTCATTCTCTGCACACCCTCTCTTCTTTAAGATATTTATTGAAATGGTTGGTGAGGTGCAACAAGCCAGACATAATATTCCTCTTGCCTTTTGTGCAACTACGCTGTAATGAAGAATTAATAACAGAGTCCTGAAGAATATTAATCATACTTTCACAAGGCAGCAGGGAACAATTTAAGAGCAGAAAAACTCCAACAGGTCCAACTCATAGGCCCATGCAGAAAGTCAGGGAGAAATGGGCCTTGGCAAAGGGCTTTCCTTCGTCTCCGATGCAGGGGAGCACTGGCACAACTCATCACGGAGCTGCTCCATCCTCAGCACATCCCAGCCCTCCCAAGTGCCTGGCTCTGCTGGCGGCACTCCTGCCTTTCCTGCACTCCGTGAAAAGCCCCGGGAGAGAGGCGAGACTCAGTGGAAACCATCCACCACTTCCTGTGAGAATAGCACAGAATCACAGGATGGTTTGGGTTGGAAGGGATTTGAAGCCCATCCAGTTCCACCCCCTGCCATGGGCAGGGACAACTTCCACTATCCCAGGTTGCTCCAAGCCCCGTCCAACCTGGCCCTGGACACTTCCAGGGTATCCCCACTTGAGATAAAAGTGATCTGACCGTCTTCATACATTCGCAGAGAGCAGGGGAAAAAATCATGTGGCCAGTGAAAATATTTACTTTTTGATATTTTTGGAGTATCTCCTTACAATCTTTACTCTTTTTCATTTTATAGTTCACCTTTTGGGAAACAGACCTGAAATTAAATTTCAAAATGAAAAGCTGTTTTAGGTAAACCTCCCTTTAAGATTTTGCACCCCAAAGAAATCAGAGGGAACATTCTAGTCATTCCTAATTTTTTTCCAACATTTTTTCAGGTCTGGAAAATCACCCGAAATCTTTTCATTTGGGAGAGCAGTTTCAATTTTGACAAATCAGTCTTTCTAGAGGAAAAAAATACTTGTGTCAGAGGCAGTGTGACTAGCCAGAGGGCAAAGCTCCCACTGAGGCTGTGCAATACCAGCTTTTCTTGATGTGATGAATCTATGATAACTCTGCAGTAGTTAATGCCTTCCATTTTTCCAAAATGCAGGGTCAGAAGTCGGCCCCACAAAACATCTTTAATAAAAAATTATAATGATATGACTATAACCCGTGAAAGAATTAATTTTTCAGAACCTCTTAAAGTATTACACAAAGGGTAATCATGTTCAAAGACCCCTATTAATTAGTCGTTGTGTTAAACTGGTAAAGGCTTTATGAAGGAGCCTACAGTGTTGCACTGCAGTCCTGTTCTTTAATCAGGATAAACATATCAGGATATATATTTATTTTTAGCATGCTTGCCATTGAGGAACTTCACTAAATCAAGAGTGCTGCGCAGAAATTACTGACAAGTGGGAAAAGGAGTGGGGGGAATTTGGGCTGCTTGTGTGATGATTATTTGGGGGAAAAACCTCCCAGTCCTAGCCTAGGTGTGGGGTTCTTGCTGAGCTGAGCCCTGTGGTGCTGTGGTTCAAACCTGCCTTGAGCCAGGTGAACCTGGCAAGGTATTTTCCCCCCATCTGTCG
>VYZR01123963.1:95727-105857 GCA_013400675.1 Oxylabes madagascariensis
ACACCCCCCCCCTAAAAAAAAAAAAAAAAAAAAAAAAAGTACCAGAAGAAAGTTTAAGAAAACACTATATAAGCTTTGTAAAACATAAAGGCTTCATTTTACGTATAGAACTCCATGGGTTAGTGAGCCAGCTAATCTCGACGATAGATTTGTGCCAGCAGAATTTTCTGGGCATAAAAGTCAGGATTTCACAGCAGTATAAGGCTAATGATTAAAGTATGTGTGATGGTAGCCACAGTAACAGCCCTGAACAGGGAAGCACCCACCTTTCTCTCAGGTGTTCTGACAGCCTGATATTAAAGACCTGCAAGTGTCAGAAGATGTAGGAAATCAACTGGCCTCTCTGACAGATTTTACAGCACAGTGTTTGTGCTGTCAAGGCAGCGAATATGACAACCCGAGGAATGACAGTAATAGGAATGTTTAGTTAAGGGAACAGCTGAACAGAGATGCCACTGTTGACAATAACATGCTTAAGTTAAAGGGAGACTCTTGGAACTTGTACTCGGAGAAGATTTTATTCAGCCCAGTTTTCTACTTCGAGGCTTTGGTTTTGTTTTCAGAGTCTTCCTGTGTGTGTGTCTGTCTGGTTTTACTACTATGGTGAAATACTGTTTACTTATAATGTGGAAGAAAGATAAAAGCAACGCTGCTTCACTTGTATCATCCTGATAGTGTAGGCAACATCTGAAGGCTGCACTGATTAAGATTTAAAATCTCCAATTTTTTTTATCCTGGAAGTTTTATAAAAAGACCAAAAAAAACAACTTGAGTTGAGAGAGCTGAAGTTTGAGATTAAGGGTGGCATTGACCTCGTCTATTTGACCGCCTAAAAATGAGATCATTTGTTCAAGCTAGCCATGGAGTGAATGGAGAGTGGGGATGTGCAGGGAACATTTTATCCCACTCATCTCTTTCCAGTCACCAGAGAAGATGCCCAGACAGCTACAACAGATGGGACAGTGCACAGTCAGGAGGGGAACTGAGCTAAGCTGGAGGCACACACAGCACAAGCCAAGCCTGGCTTTCCCAGCCACCTCAGCAGGGCTTTAACCGTGTCCATATCCCTGGAGCATCGTGTAGCAAAGGACTTGGCTTGACAGAAACCAGAGTCCACATACATTAGATCATCCTCTAAGCTTGAAATAATAACAATAACAAGAAGCTAGCTTTAAGGACAAAACAGAAGTGTTTCCTGTTTATTTGCTAGGAAAGACTGATGAGTGCAAAAAGCATTAGGAATCCACAATGTTTAGTCAGAGCTGTTCTGGTCTGGGCTCATAAGGACACTGAACCTCTTTAAGGAGCATATTCAGAGGTAAAACATTTAAGCAGAACATTTTGAGGCAAAGCAAAGTAAATATTGCCTTCCCTTAAAGGTGCTTTTTCTCAGAAGCAGTAGTTTTCATGACTCTTGCTTAAACTCTGGATGTAAACTGAAGTTTGGCCTCTAAGTGTGTGTCCCACCTCCATCTCAGGCTTTGATCACCTGCAGCGGTTATTAGCTGTGGTGTAAGAACTGGCTCTGGGGGTCAAGAGAGTTGTATAAAAAAAAAGGAAGTGCTAATTACAGTCCATTCCAATAAGCTCAGAAATATAGCAGAGACAAGTCCATTATCTCAGAGTTAACAGGGTTACAAAATGTTGACGATGCACATGATCTGCTTTGCTCTCAAATGCTATTGGAATTATGGATTGTTGCCACAGCATGGGAGTTGCACCAAATGATTAAGACTTGGGTTTAATAGAGGTCACTTCCTGTGTAAGTCTGGCTTTCAATGGTATTTAAGCCCCTGGATGGATAGAGGTACCTAGGTACATTTGCAGATGCTCTGGTTTACACATCTGCCAACAGTGCAAGTTAGGGAATTCTCTTTAAAAATGTCTTTGAGATGCCTGTTTGGAACTCCTGCGTGGGATTTAGTATCATCCTGTCTGAGCTGTCTGAGAAGGAGCTGTGGAGTTCCCTCTGTAGTCAACACACCGAGCCAGCCACCTGCTGTCCCCGAGAGGCAGGGGAGCTCCTGGGAAAAGGGAGTTTTCCTCCCTGGTAGCTGCAGAAGGAGCCTGGATGAACTGAATCCACTGTGGGATGGCAAGGTCAGATGAGATGAATCCCACTCCATGTCAAAAAGTGATTACACATCTGGTCATTCCCTTAGAGTTAATGGAAAGGATGATGCATATGCTGTCCAAGGGAAAAATAAATCGGTGTTTATATCCCAGTCTCATCTTCTGTAACACAAGCGTACCCATCTTATCGCTTGAGAAGGGAAGGAGGATCAGGGAGGCTTTACGTGAATGACTGCAGGCATGTCAAAGTGGGGAAAGGAGAAGGAGCAGACCATTAATACAAAGGTTATCTTCTGTTCTCTGAATGCTTCTAAACCGGTGTTTCCATTAGTCAGAGCTATGTTCCTGCACACCTGGAATTTTTCATCTCTTTATACACCGTTCAACTTCAATGAATTCTTAAAAGTGAGGCATACCAATGCCTAAAACACATACAGCTGCAGTCAAGTAAGAAGTTCAGAGGAAAGCATGGTTTTGCACCCAAATATGTATTCAGGGACCCCACTTGTAGCAGAAACTGGAATAATTTTCAATTTGTGGTGACAGAAATTTTGCTGTGACCTAATTTTTCTCAGTTAGCCCATCAGTAAGTATTATTTTTCTTAATGGAAGTTTTTAGTTAATGTAAGTGCAACTCTTGAAGCATCAAGGAAACAGCTAATGTGTTCTGGAGGTAGTGTTACTTGCAGTACAGTGCTTGGCATGCTGCTTCCAATATAAAAGTTTAACAGAAGAGAAAAGCTGGTTCTTCAGAACAAGATCTGAATGTGAACCGTAACCATGCTCTGGAGCATTTGCCATCACATAAAAAGTCTAAGTTTCTTTGCAAGCAGAGGTTCAGCTTGGCAACTCCTGCAGATAATTTTATGGTGATTTATTCCTTTTTGAAGAGCATCCAATGATACTGATCTTTCCTCTTTTCCTCTCTTGCTTTCTTAAAATGTGACATTTTTGTCATGTTGTGGCCCTGGGCAGCACAAGCACAGCTGCAGCAGCCCCAGTACTGATGTCACTGTCTCGGGAGTTCCTCAGCCAACCCGTTACTGCCCTGCCGGGGTTCCTGGCAGCTCCCCGTGGATGCAGTGTCACTCAACACCTCCCCTTTGGTGGGGACTTAAAAACCAAATGCTGCCTTTTGGGATTTTGGATTTCAGAACAGCCTGCTGGGCCCGTGGTCCCACACTTGGTAGCAATCCAAGGATTTTTGCCAGGATGGCTTGGTCTTTCCTCATTGGTTTTTTCCCTCAAGGTAGATTCCCTTGGAAACACAGACCTACACATGTGCCCACATACAAGTATTCTAGGAAACACTGAAAGCTAGACAAGTGCCTTCCTATTGTATGCATAAAAATACTCTGCCATGACAGACATTTTCACTTCAAAAACCCAGTCCTAGACAAGAAGGTATTTTCCTTTTATTCTCAATGTATTATTTTTAATATATTCAACATGCCTCATTAACACATCCAGAAAGGTTTTGACATCTTGAAGACTCCGCTTCAAAAGTTACTGCTTTAATACTTTTTGCTTTGTTTTGAAACTACTTTAAAAATCCAAAATGCTACCAAAAAGGCCAACTAAAATGTAATATAAACAAGCTCAAGTCCAGCAGAAAGGGAGCTTTACAGTAATGGTCTGGGTCTAGAAACCCTTATAAAAAGGCTTTAAGTTCTTTTATATAAAGGATTTTCTTCTATCAGATAAACGCTTTCTTTGCTCTGGGTAACTTTCTGGTGATTTCTTGCTTGAAAAAGATTTGTCGAGTTCTGAGACCTGTTTAAGCTCCAGGAAAAATGCCCCTTCATCTAGGTCACAGTTCCACAGAGTAAGAAGTTAAGAGAAGTCCCCTTTTTCCATCAGCCAAACATTACTTCATGCCTTTACTCTTTGGAGGGAAATGCATCAGGCCACATCCCACTCCACACTCATTTATCAGCCAGGCAAATCTCTACATGCAGATTCTTAAAGATGTGAATCGAATTTCTGCTAACACACTGCTTGGGTAATTTGAGGTTTTTCTCTGTTCCAGGGGAATCGCTTTCCAGCTTTGTAAATGTCTACTGAATAATTTGTCTGAGAAACCTCTCTGCACTGACTTTCCTCTTACTACCTTTTTATGATACTTGGGTCTAGGACACCTGAACCACATGGCCGTACTCAGCCTAAAAAGCTGCCGTTCTGTTTAGGAGGCCGGACTGTTGGTGTCCTGCTGAAAACCAAGCAAGAAGTGAGTTTGCTCATTCTCAGACCTTGTGCTGTGAGTCCTTGTTGCAGTAATGACTCTGTTTGCGGTGCTCTGGCCCTGCCTCATTTGAGCACACGATTGCACTGAGTTGAATGACTTCACATGCTTAAGGTGAGTCATGAGCTTAAGTGCACTCTGAGATGAGCTAATTTTCCCTAATATGCTTTGCCAAATCTATGTCTATTTAAATACTTCTGAGAAAGGGGAAAGAAAAAAGTCTCTAGAGAGAATGACAAAAGGATTTTATTTTGGTTCCAGTGTATTAAACACCTGTATCAGCAGATTCTTGGATGCCGTCTCTCTTTCCCAGCTTGCCTTTTGGTCTCCATTACTGAGACTATTTAGTGAATTGCTGCAAGTGAATTACAAACTGCTCAAGATTATTCTTCTATGCCCTGTCCCTTGAAAGATCTAAATAGAGTGTGAAGACAAAGGGAGGAAGGGGCAGGGGGTCATCATTATTTCCACAAGAATGTTTAGGAGGTTTTACTCACATTTGAGAATGGGGAACTTATAATAATGTCTAAAAAGTGCATTCCTAAGCAAAACATAGTGTACAAGAAATAGTTGTTATATTTGTTGAAAGCTGTTTATAGAACAAAAAAAATTGTCCGCCATCTATCATATGTTGGAATCAGTTGCCTGGTAAATAACATTCTGCTTAGTGTGACAGTAATGAAGAATTTTATCTACAGCCACTGCAATCATAGTTCGCAGCCTTGTAAATATTCCATATACTTTTATGTAGGCAAGCACATTAACTGTTAGCCAGATTACTAAAGGGAGGGACTGGGTATTTTTCCCTTTCACACCTCACCTGAGAGGATTCCTAGGAGGCACCAATTCCTAGGAGAGTCCAGGCTGAGGGATCCTGGTGATGATGCAAATGGTTGCAGCTGCAATAATGACAAAAGACCTTAATTCACAGGGAATGTAATCCATTAGGGCTGTGCAATTTGTAACATTACCATTAAGAGACATTCCCTTTAAAAAGGGAACAGGAAAGAAAATATGTTTGATGCAATGTGTTATGTAAGGAATTGGTAGCCCTTGGTAAGTAAGGTTCAAAAAACCCACTTATCTTAAAATGTATTCCATTGACTAACAATCATGTGTTGACTAACAATCACAAAGTTAAACTAAATTGCATTCTGACTATTCTCGAACAGAGTTTAAAAGTTCTGAGTAATGACATTGGCTGAACCATTAATGTAAGTCCTTAAAATATAAGTTTCTTGATACCTTCCACTTTGGGTCATCTTTCTTTGGAAAAATCCCACACATTAAAACCAGATGCTGCTCTACATGCATAGGAGAAATCAATGGATGGGATCAATATTCCCTCCACAGGTAATAAATGCTGAGAAGCATTTCTGTCTATCTAAATTGATCCTAGAGAATTCTTTAAATTGGTTCTGATGTGTATAAAAACCATTTCCCTATTGATCAAAGCTTTTCTTGCTTTCTTTCTTTGATATGTTATTTCATCTCTGCCATCAGGAATGGTCTCAGGCTTCTGTATGCAGTTATGATAAACAGAATTTCTTCAATCCACACAAGATTTTTTCTTTTTAATTTAAACCCAGAAATAGCTGGGTTTGTCTTTGAAGGTGGATGCTTTGCTTACAGTTAGACAGTGCAAGTAATTTTTAAATTGGGGAAGTTATCACATCAGAATTATTTGCAAAGAAGTCTAAAGTAACTTCTGTGAAGTAACTGCTGTACTTTTACTGGAAACAATTGCCCAAATCCTGTTCCTCGACTACTCTGTTGTCTCTGAGAGGAAGAGCTGCTGGAGCAAAGAGGAGGGATTTTGATCTGTCACTGTCCTTGTTCTGCCCCATTTTTGAGCAGAAGAGTTTTCTTGAGCTGCTGAGTCTATGGAAAATGTTACTGGGAGCGAGCAAATGGTGCCAGTTATCAGGAAGAATGTCTCAGCCTGACGTGCCTGGGGAGCTGTGGAGTTTGTGACTTTTGTTACAACACTATTTTATTAGCATTGAAACTGCTAGACTGCTCCAGAAACATGAAGTACTGGCGGGCTAAAACAGAATTTTTCAGAGTATTTGATAATGGAATGTTACAGAATTAGTAAATTAATTTGCCCAAAGAAAAATTTAATGCTTTAATGGGCCTATAAAAAGGCTCACCAGTGAGGAGTGGTGGTGGTTTGCTCCAAAACTGTCACAGTTTCCAGCTGTTCGGACATGTAAAGCAGTATGTAGTGTGGTCCTGGCAAGGTTTCACTCAAAATTCATTGTACAAAGACAGTAATCATGGCTGTGACTTCTGTTAGGCTCTTATGAAATATAAATTGTCAAACTGTCTTTTGACAAGTACAGGTTTTGTTCCTTTTACCCCAAGTAATTTGAAGCCATCAACCCAGCAAATTAATCTTGTCTAGTTCTGTCTTCTGAAGAAATGCAATAACAAATTAGATTGCTTCAACACGCCTGCACTATTTTAAATTTATCCACCAGTTCAAATTAGGAGATGGATTTCATACTGTATTCACAGGAGGGGCTTTGGTTCCTTAGGATTCCTTTGCATAGTATGCAAAGTTTCTTGCAGATGAGAAAAGGCAAGTTACTTACTTGTATCTAACACAACTGAGCCTCACTGAATGCACTAACTTTGCTTTTAAGTTCACATGTTTTGGTCAGTATGGACACTCCAGTAAATTTGGTGGGATTTTTGCCAGATTCCTGCTCTAGGCACTTTATGGCTGCGGCCTTTATCAAGCCTGTAACTTTATGTACATTTGGAACATTTACAATAACAGATTTTCATACAAAATAATTAATTTTAACTACCTCCTTCTCCAGACTGGGGTTTGTATCCTAAAAGTAAAAAAAAAAAAAAAAAAAAAAAAAAAAAAAAAAAAAAAAAAAAATTACTAAAATATTGTATTGCTATCTCTGAGGTACTAAATGATTTCAGGGTTCAGCTCTGATCTCAAAACAATGTAGAGATGCAGTTTTAGTAGCAGGAATAGTTCTTCCAGAAGGGCATGGATGATTTTTATTGTTTTAAGTACAAATGTATTTCCAACCCGAACAACAGCACTGCATTTGTAATTAATCAATGCCTAAAATGAAGAGCATTGCCAGTCCAGAGAGAAGAACAGAGCTTTTCTCTGTAGGACACTGGAAATGGAAACCTACAGCAGTACTCAACTGCAGTGCTGGGGAAAAAAGAGAGCTGGAAGTGCAGTGATTCCTCAGAGTAAATTCAGCAGAAAGGTGACTGTCCAGAGATTCCAGACTCTGGCTGCCCTGCAGCTCCCGGATGAGGTGGGATTCAGATGAACATTTTCATGGAAACCCTGTGTTTCACCATCCCCTGAAGGGTAATCTGGGGTCTGGCTTGACTCCACATTTCTCTGTGGATCCCCAAGGAAGGACTGAAGCCTGAGGTTTCCATGTGGAGTAAACATCACCAGCCAAGTACATTTTAATGCACAGAGCTTTTTCTCGACTAAGGTATCATCCCTCGTAAGGATTCCTTGCACAGAAGTTGTTTGTATCTTTAATTGGCTTTGCTACCTTTCTTTACCTTTTCCAACTCACTGCATCCTTTTAGAAGCAAGTGTCCAGATGGTCAGAGCTTATGTTATTCTGAGGACATAATAGGGGTACATCAGAAAAATTAGTACTTGTGTTCCAGCAATGGGCAACAGCAAATCAGCTGTGATTAGTACAAAGGCTGCTACTGTAGGGTCATTTTGTGGTGACAATGTGCTTTGTCATTGCTCCTTGTCTGCCAGGTTGAGGGACAAGGCTGAGCTCAGGATTGGCATGGGGCCAGCTAGAGCAAAGCTTCACTTTATCTCCCCATGTTGCCAAGTGCACCAACAGATCCAGAGCAGGTTCTGGAAGCCTTGTGAGCTAGAGATCTAGAGGCTGTGAGATCTAGAGGTCAGAGTCTTGGAGACTTTGCATCTTCTAAGCAGAATCTATTCATTTCTATGCAAATCAGCCTAACTGCTCAGTTCAGTGAGTTTGCATAGACCAGCCCCACCTGACAGTTGGGTCAAAGGTATGAAGAACAACCTCTCTTCAAGCTTTATCTTCCTCCAGTGTTATATCAAAGTGCCTTTATTAGTGGCAAGTAAGTATACCACATTAAAATACAGCTTTGCATCACACTTATGTAGTAGTTTTTGTTTGCTTTCCAAATTGGAGAAAATTTTGAAAGAGCAATAAAACACAATTTGTTCCCTGTTCCCAAAATGAACCATCTCCTTTCGGAAGGAATGAGGGAGTAAATTTACATTATAATGAGGAAAACGTTATGAGCCCGTAGATCAGTGTTGACATAAAGGGTGACGGAAATGAGATGTCATTTTGTGCCTTCCCCCTCGCATGCATCTGCCTGTGCTGCTACTGAGCCAGGAAGCGGCTGTACTGGTCAGCGATAGTAGCACATCCTAACTCAGGGAAAAATTCCTGTGAAATGAATCATTCTTCACCAGGGCTGCCAAGTGCACCTCCATCCTTTCCCCCGTGAGTGCTAGCCATGGAGGCAGTGCAGGGTGCTAGTGCACCTCCTAGATGCCTGGTTTTTACTGACCCTCTCTATTTTCCTCTTGGCTCTGTCATTTCCCAGGACTGTCGGAGGAGTGGCATGGACTGACAGGATGAGTGCTATGGTTTTGCTTCAGGCATGTGACTCACCTAGCAAAGCATGCAGAAAAATGCAGGGTTGGGGTCTGCCCCTGCCCTGCTCAACACGGGGAGTGAATGAGATGAAGCTTTGTCTCAGTTGTCACTCTGTCCTGCCCTTACTTTCTGGAAATGGACAGCAGCTGTCCAAACCTTTTCTCCTGTCTGTCCCTCTCTGTAACAACTGGGCTCATTTGTGGTTTTGAGAGGCTAGAAGTGACATTGACCCCCTGCCCAGCTGTTGTGGTGTCAGGGCTGCAGGCAAAATGGCATTTGTTTGGCTCCTGGAGAAGTCATCCAGCGATTGCCTGGAGAGTCTCGCTGCAAGTGCAATCCATATGCAATGCTTCTGTCAGCAAAGACTTGCTGGAGGAGAGTTTGTAATAAATATTCACATCTGCTGCTTTGGACACTCTAATCCATCCTACAGATCTTTGCTGTGTCAGGCTTTGTTCTAGATGAAGAAGCTGGGTAGTTATAAAGGTTTGCAAATAGGGCATATTTATCATGGTTAGCTCTACTTCCTAGTTCCCTTTCCTGCACAAATATCCATGACCACACCAAGCATAAGTTGTGGTTAAATATTCTCAGTGCATTTGTAAGCTGGTTTAGGCTACGTGTTTCTTTTGATAAATGGTGAAATGAAGCCATCAGATCTTCATGAGCAGAACAGTGAACATCATTGTTATGACCTAGTTTGAACGGAGGGACAATATATTCCCTGGATAAACCATACCGCACATAGCCACACCCAGGGCCCTAAAGTGTTAAAACTGGGATAAATTCCTCCATGCTTATGTCTGTTGGGCAGTATGTTCCCACTGGCTATTTGGTGAATAACCTGAGTTACTAAAAATAGAAAAATACCTCCTGTTTTTCATAATTTTCCCCAAAATTATGACCTTGGCGCCAGATTGACTTTGTCGGAGTCAATAATAATTATTCTTCTGCTGGTGATGTCTTTGCTTTCAGAGAGAAAACCTCAATACATAAAAAGAGGTGTAATCACTTGGAGGGTGTATTGAACTTGCTCCAAATAGAAAAAGGTGTTTGACCAAGATCACGACTGACAGTACAGTGATCCCATTGTTGTTAGGGACATCAGCTTTGAAATGGATGTATTGATTTTTTTTTATTTTTTTTTTTTT
>VYZR01123963.1:105926-129267 GCA_013400675.1 Oxylabes madagascariensis
TGTGAAACTCATGATTATTATAGTTAATTTCTAAAGGAGAATATTTATCTGGAGGCTGGGTAAGTAAGAGGCGCTTCAAACATATCACTTACCAGCTATTACCTCTGCTTTTATTTAAGCAGGAATAAACTTATAAACACATTTTGTTTCCTTAAAAGTGTTGAAAAATGAGTCCATTTGATTTCCAAAAAGCACATGGAAACTAGGAACTCCTTAGAACCTTTTTTAGGTTTTATTTTTTTCTACTGTTAAACCCTGTTCTATACTAAGGATTTAATTATCATTTTTTCCATAAGGATATAAGGGACCAAGCACTCAGTTCAGTTAGACACCTGACCTTCTGGAAATTCAGCTGAAAACTCACATCCTCATGTCTTAGAGCAGTACAAGAAAAGCAGTGTCAAAAGCATGGTCTGGTGTCGATACCTCCAGGTATTAGGACAGCATCTACTCCTCTAATGCTCAGGCTGTGTGTCAGAATCTGTCCCTGAATAATTGTATCCAAATATAAGTGATTGTCCTGCTCTGGTCTGCACTGGGGATGCCCCACCTTGAATATGGTGTGCGGTTTTGGTCACTGTAACATAAAAATTATTAATCTATCAGAGAGCATCCAAAGGGCAACAAAGATGGTGAAGGACCTCGAGGGAACCCCTGCGAGGAGTGACTGAGGGCACTTGGTCTGTTCAGCTGGAGGAGACTGAGGGGGAACTCACCAGGGTTTGCAACTTCCTTGTGGGGGGGGAGTGGAGGGGCAGACATCGATCTCTGCGCTGTGGGGACCGGTGACAGGACCCGAGGGAATGGCCTGAAGGTGTGTCAGGGGAGGGTTAGGTGGGATATTAGGAAAAGGTCCTTTCTCCAGGGGATGGTGGGCACTGGCACAGGCTCCCCAGGGAATAGTCACAGCACCAAACCTGAAGGAGTTCAAGAAAGGTTTGGACAACACTCTTGGGTACATGGTGTGACCCTTGCGGTGTCCTGTGCAGGGCCAGGAGTTGGACTCCATGATACTTGTGCGTCCCTTCCAACTCAACAGATTCTGATTCTGTCGAAGTAGCCAGGCTTCTTGTGAGGAGAACGTGTGGTCTCCAGGCTGGCTTAATCGCTCCAAAATCCAATCTTACTGTTACTGATCCGTCCAACTTTCTGCTAATTTGTCTCAGAAAACAGGAGTATGCATGTGTGTCTTTAAACCCACCATCTCAAAACTTCCAGCGCCGCTCTCTTGTGTAGCCTTTGCCAACTTCGATGCCTTTGCTCTGTGTTTCAGGTGGCCTGGTGGCTGTGGCCAGCAGCGAGGGCTCGGTGAAGGTGCTGAGCCTGGCCGTGGGGCAGCTCTCCATCCTGCGCGGCCCCGGGGTGGAGGTGCGCTGCGTGCGCTTCCACAGCCAGGATCACCTGCTGTCCGCGGGCGCCGACGGCAGGGTCTGCCTCTGGACCGCCACACAGTGACACACGCGGTACACCTCGGCACAGTGACACACGCGGTGCCTCTGGACCGCCACACAGTGACACACGCGGTACACCTCGGTACAGTGACACACGCGGTGCCTCTGGACCGCCACACAGTGACACACGCGGTGCCTCTGGACCTCGGTACAGTGACACACGCGGCCCTCATCGCCTTCCACAGGAGCGCTTCGCCAGCAGCCCTGCGGGCTTACAGCTTCACAGCTGGTGTTTGCACCATTCGGGGTATATTCGCCCAAACGGAGCATTGTTTGGCATTTTATCCAAATAAACCTCTCGATTTCTCCCTCTTTTTGCTGTCACCGTGTTCTTCCCAACACCAAGAATCTGTCTTTTGGCTGTTTCTGGAGAAACAGCTTTACAATGACGCCTAATGCCGGCGCGGCCGAATTGCAAGGAGATTGATTTTTAATGTAGCGCAGCACGAGCCACAGGAGCCGGGGCGCCCCTTCCCCGGCGCAGCCGCCTGTGGGAAGATGAGGAGAAGTTTCCACAATGCGGCCATGGGGGATGTTTTCCGGCACACCGCCGGGGCAGCGGCGATGAGCTGGAGCTGGAGAGCGCGGAGGGGCTGAGGGAAGCCCCAAACCCGCGTATCCCAGGGGAGCCGGGCTGAGGGGAGCCCCAGCCGGTGGATCTGAGGGGAACCCGGCTGAGGGGAGCCGGGCTGAGGGGAGCCCCAGCTTGTGGATGGGGGGAACCGGGCTGAGGGGAGCCGGGCTGAGGGCAGCCCCAGCCGGTGGATCTGAGGGGGGAGCGGGGCCGAGAGGAGCCTGCCTGAGAGGAACCGGACTGAAGGGAGCTCCAGCCGGAGGATCGGAGGGGCACCGGCAGCTCTGAGGAAAGCCGTCGCCCCAGCCGGCGGCAGGCGGAGCAGCGGCGCCCCGCCCCTGCATTATTTTTTGGGTTTTACCCCCCGGTTCTTCTCTTTTCTTTTTTTTCTTTTTCTTTTTTTTTTTTTTNGCCCGCCCTCCCCCGCCTGCCTCCCGCCTAACCCGCCATCGCTCCCCCCCTTCCCCCGCCGAGGCGAAGCCGGAGCCGCAGGAGATCCGCCGGGCACAGGGAGGGGACAGGGATGGGTTGTTTTCTTTCCCCCGCCCGCCCCGAGACCTGAGGAGATGCAGCCCAAGTTCGCCGCGATGACTCGGCTGCTGGCACCGGGGTTTCTCCGCGGCGTCGCAGCCTCCGGACCGCCTGAATCCTGCTCCCTCTGAATCGTCGGCGCCGGGTTAAAGCTCAGTTCTCATGTTGTGGTTGCTGGGCTGCCGCGCTCCCGTTTTGCGATGGGAGGTGGAGGAAAAGGGATTGCCCGTGAGTCAACACCGAAAACGTGATTAGGAGGAACTGCTTTCACTAATCTGTTTCTAACCTTTCAGTCCATGTTGGCCTGTGACCCCTCTCAGCTTTCACGTCCAGCCTGATCAGGTAGGTGTGAATTATTCACTCGGGGCGAGGGAAGGCGGATGGAAACGTTTCAGAGACTTACCTACGATCCCGGCCTCTCTCAGGATGAGAAATGATGAGAAAGTTCGAGCTGTAAACTCATTCTGAGCCAAGCGGCATTTGTTTACTTGTTGAAATGTGTCCGTGCAAGACATCTGCAGTCTGTCTGATTTCCAGGATCGAGCCGAGTGCCTGTGAGTTGCTGTGGGACATCTCAGCTGCTGTAGCAAAATATAGTGCTCTTATTTATGATCTGGGGAAAACTTTTATATGTGTATATGTATACACACACATTTGTTTTGAGAGCTTCCTCATCAAACTCCAGCAGATTCTCACAATTGTTTCACATTTCCTCAGATATTAATTACTCTGTTTGCTGCCTTTTCCCCCCCTTAAATGCCCACAAATCTGCAGTGTTGCAACCTACCTGTAGCGTTAGGTGGGGAGATCGTCTGCTCTGTAGATATGTAAAGCAGCCGTATCTGCCTGAATCGCTGGATTTCCAAACAGCATGTTACAGTAGATATTGCTGATAGGAGTAACAAGAGGGTGCATAGTCCTGGTGATGGAAACACAGCTAGTACTTCAATTAAGAAGATATCTTTTCGAATTTGATAAATCTTGTGTAATATCCGGTGTCTCCCTCTGTTGTGGCTTCGGAAAAACTGCTCGGTCAACAGGATCCTTTAGCTGCTTCTCTGGGATTAAAGCTTTCTCCTCCTGGTGCTGCTTTTTTGCTTCAATTAAGGGAGAATTAATTGCCGAACATCTGCAGTCCACCCAAAATGCCAATATATAAAAATGTCTCCCCGAGGGGTGGAGGGGAGTACGTGTTTGCCCGTGTGTGTAGGGTAATGCATGTTTGTGTAGACTCCGTGTGGCTCTGTGTGCATGCTCTGGGAATGGAGGAAAAGAAGGGATGACACATACACCCCAACAGTCTTTTTTTTTTTGGTTTGTGCCAGCATCTACCTCCGTAGTTCTGCAGTCCATGTAATGCTGGTATTTCATCTCATCTAAAAGTTTCCTGTAATACTTTGCCCGGTTTTTTAAAGAGGGGTCAGAAACCAGTTTGCTGCCGGGGTTGCCCTGGCTGCTGGCTGGTGTGTGGGCAGGTTGGTGGCAGTGATGTGGCACTGTGGGCAGCCAGCAGCGCTCCCAAAACACCGGCACGGAGCCTTCTCCTGGCGCCGGGGTTCACTCAAAGCCCCACTCCCTCCCGAGGTCCGTCCTCACTCCAGCACTTCAGCTCAGCTCACCGGAGGTCGGGCCGTGCTGCATCGCTCTCAAAGTTTTAGAAAGGCTCCAGCCTAATTTCAGCGGCTCCAGGCATTATGCAGGCGTTTAACCGTCCTGCACTCCACGTTTTTTGCTAGGAATTACTGAAATGCTGAATAATGGAGAAGGAGAATTGAATCTTTGCTTCTGTCGGGATTAAACGTACCTGCTGCAGGCTGGGCTGTGTTGGTAGCCCAGGAAGTCCCTCTTCAGAAATGCTGTAAATAAGATTCTGTACTATTCCACCTCTCACAGCCCAAGTTTAACTCAGCATTGTCTTTCAGATCAGACACAGATCTGACAACAGATTATGTTTAACTCCCTTTTCAGCTCAGGTTTCCCACCTCGGTTTAATGAAGTGGGCTGTGCTCCATACGTCCACCGAGGGACAGTGGCCACCACAGAACATTCTTAAAATTGGCCTCAAAACCCTCCAAATTGCCCATCACCATGGGATTCCAGGCAGCTGGTTTGATTTCTGGTGCATCCAAAAACTCAACTGCAAAAATTAGGAGAGTGAAAATTAGATGATTCTGTGAGCCACCGTTCCTTCAGAGATATTTTATGGTCATATGTGTCCCGGCATGTGTGTCTAATTTAGGTATTTCACATGCTTTGTTCTCTTTACCAATAATTAAGAAGGGGTTTTATTCAAATGAAACTGTGATAGTTGTCTGTGCAGTTAAAAAACTTGGATTTATTCTTCGGTGCTGGTTGAAACAATGACTTTTATAAATCAATATTCCTTGAATTTTGAGTTTTTTCTCACTTGAAACTGTTTGTTTTCAGACCACAACTCTGGTCTCCCTATGGAAACAACTGTTTGTATTTGGCTTTGAGGTCCCATGGAGAAGCCGAGGAGGGGGATGGCTCTTCATATCCATGAAGCCTGGATACTTCTGTTTGTGCTCCCTGGTTTGGTCACTCCAGCTGCCATCAATCATGAAGACTACCCCGCCGATGAAGGGGACCAGACCTCCAGTAATGACAATCTGATCTTTGACGATTACCGAGGGAAGGGCTGTGTGGATGACAGTGGCTTTGTGTACAAGCTGGGAGAACGTTTTTTCCCAGGACATTCCAACTGTCCCTGTGTCTGTACTGAGGATGGACCTGTTTGCGATCAACCGGAATGCCCTAAAATCCACCCAAAGTGCACAAAAGTGGAACACAATGGATGCTGTCCAGAATGCAAAGAAGTGAAAAACTTTTGTGAATATCATGGGAAAAACTACAAAATCTTGGAGGAATTTAAGGTATGGAACCCTTTCTTCAGTATTTCGTGTTAGTATGCTTTAGGAATTGTATTTTTGTTGGAAGCTCTCAAAGGCACTCAGTATTTGCTTACTGCCATTGATGAATGCTGGAGTTGAAGTAATTTTTAGCTGTGATGCAGGTCTGGCTCATGTAAAAGCTCCCCCTTATGTGCCCTGCCTGAGGGCCAGTGGTCAGTGAAAAGCCCCTGTGGGAATTGCCAGCCCTCTGCATCTGCCTCCTTTGCTCGTAACATGGATCAGGCTGGGCTACCAAGGGTGTGTAAACCAGTACTGAGTACTTTTTAAAAACGCCTTTTGCAATTTGGATAGCAAAAAATTGATGGCGTGGTGCTGAGAGTTGTTACTCATATCTGTATGAGCATGCAAATAAGTAGATGGTAAATTCTATTTAAACTGTGATAAGGCTGTCTAGATGCAGAAGATGAACTCATAGGCAGATGAGCATCTCAAGCAATGAAAAACATGGAGTTTCATTGTAATGGTTGAGTTCATGTAAGGAATGTCATAAAGAAACACTGAAATATATCTTAAAAACAAGACAGTGTTTTCCAAAACCACTACACAACCTGCAATTCTCATTCTAATGGTTTGACCACAAGCTTTCAATTCTGCTAAGGAAAACAGCATTTCGCAACGAAGAACAGCGGCTGTAAACGCTGCAGGTACACAAGTTTGTTCTTCTAGGTCACGTGGCTTTAAGAGTTGAACCTCCATAATTAACAACAGCCTGTAACTCTTCATGGCTGTGTGCCTGATCTTATTATACACGTGGCCAGTTTATTGTCTTCCCTGCAAGGAAAATGATTTCATACAGGTCTGTGTACTTCCCCAGATCTCAGTAACATAGATGGCAATTCCCTTTTTCACAGAAATTGTCATTTTCAGGGAAGGTAGCAGTTAGCAGTTCCTTTCTTCTGGCATGTGTGGTGTATGTTTATCTTTTTCTGTCCTTCTGAAACTGCAGTCGCTGAGTCTGGGCAAGACAGTTTAATGTCACAAGCACAAGGTAGAGCAAATGTATGAGGAACATCTCCTTGAGGGCCACCCTGATCAACCTGCTCTGCTTCACTTGGGGATGTGAAGATGCTGTTCTTGTGAACTGCTCAGATAAGTTTCTTCTTGCCCTGGGCAGGCTTGGCCCAAGTTCATCCCGTGATCACACTTCAGTGGTCCCATTTTGACTGCTGTGTTGTCAGGTGGTGAGATATCCCACCTAGGGGATCAGGTTTCCATGTGAGAGCTATAAGGTCTCGTTTTTAGGAAGCAGAAATTTGTAAGGACTCTTTGAAGAGATTTCGGTGGGAGATATAGATCTTGTCATTAAAGTATCTCTTGGGTGCGAATTAAGTAGAAAAGTAGTAATCCCTTTTCCTGAAAGAAATAATTTCGTCCTGATAACAGCTTAAACTCTGGGAAAACAGAATACAGGAGAGAAAGGCTGTTGGAGAGAGTTAGGGGTCATCTGGTTCATTGCTTGCTGTATTCAAATACTTGGGGTGTTGTGTGGAAAGCAAAGTTGCAGTACCCTCTGAGAAGCACAAAGCAGACGGTGTCACGCCACTCTGACACACAGTAACCCTCTGTCCAGGACTAATGTGAGATCCTTCACACTTAATTTAGCTGACAGTCAAACTTTTGACCTGGACCTGTGTTTTGCTGAAAGCTCGGTATGTTGTGGAATAGGGCAGAAACCAATGTTTTGGAAATCTCTGTGCTTACCTAGAATAAACAGTGGATTGCTTTTTTCCTCAAAGTACTGTAGGAGAGTCAGACAATGGCAGATCACTCCTTCGTGGGGAAAAAAGAAGCATCTGTGAACTATGACTTTATAAATTCTATAGGAAAGACAGAACTTCAAGATTCAGGAAGCTGCTGCTCTGAAGTCTTGACTTTATGAGGCATCCAAGCATTTTGTTGTTTATTTCAACAGAATAAAGATTTTACCTGCTATCTCTGCAGATGAAATCCTGAGCAGTTCATAGGTTTTACAGGCTGTGAGTTCTGCTCTTCCCTCCTCCTGTAGAATTGATAAGGTCTGCAAACTTTCTCACATCCACTGCACACACACTGAAGTCAAAGACGAGAGGCTGTTCTGACTCAAACCCAGGCTGCTTTCAGTGGAAACAGAGGCACTGTTTTATGTGGTCTCAGAACCCTTTCACCCACTTGATTTACTTTTGCTGGTATGTAGATTCCAAATCGTCATCTATAGAAGTGCTTGTCACTGCTGAGTTTCAGCTGAAATTAGCCTCTATTTAAAAATCTTTTGCAAGTGTGTGTCTGTGTGTGTGTGCCAGGACTGACTCATCTTGTAGAAATTTCAGCTGTCTGATCTTTCACAAATTGGGATTAATTTTTTTCTCTCGGAATTTTTTTTTTCTAGGATATCAATATCTATGAGAGGTTTCCAGTTGGGTGAATTTTCCTGTATTGTTTGTAGATTTTTTTCCTCAGGTTTGGGATAAGAAATGCAAATGTGATTTAATCTTTTTTCTTGCCACTGGCAGTAACTGTGATGCTCTCAGGGTAAAGGAGTAGTTACAAAGGCCCATTTCTTGAATATTTAGCTTTCTTCTAGTGAACAGATCTTGTACATCTGATTTTTTGAGTCGTAACAGTCGTAAGCACAAAATACAAACATGCCAACGAGCCATGTAGCTTAGACAGCTGTCCAAATATTTATCCTTGTGCCCCTCAATCATTAACATGTACAACTGAAATGCTAAACTGAAGTTCAATTATAAATCCAAACCCATTGAGAGTTTTTCTTGTATCCTTTTGTAAAATTTTGTGTCTTTGACAGATGGCTTAGCAACCCCATGCAGCATCTTCACAGCATCTTCATCTCTTATGGGTCCTGGGAGATGTCGGTGGGTTTGGGGCCCCAGCTGCCCGTACAGAGCCTGCCTCATTCCCTGGTTTCAGTGGGATTTACCCCCAGCTTTGGCTGAGGCTGTGGTTCCACCTGGAAACCCCTGCAGAAAAAGCCAGCACAGTCTCTCTAATCTTAACCTTGGTCTGATTCGAATTTGTCTAAAATACAGATTGTTGCCTGGTGGTCAGGATTCTGATACCTGTGGAGCAGGAGGGAGGACTGGTCTGATGGGTTTCACTGGGGTCCATCTCTCTCTTCCCCATCTTGTTTTCTGCTTTTCTCTTTGTGGGACTAGAATGGGGTCTCTGTGGTCCCCACTGGCCCCTCTCAGAGCAGGGGGGAAGGCAGCTGTGGTGGCTGCAGGGAAGGGGTGAAGGATGCTGGAAGTCTCAGGCTGTTTTCTGCAGAGGGATCTGGCAGGGGCTCTCGGGGTCACCTGGCAGCTGCTTTTTCTCTCACACATCATGCCTGCTTTGATTTCAGTCCTGGAGGTTAAGGTCTGAGTCCCAAGTGCTCTGCACTCGCCTGTAGCAGCAGAGATCTTTCAGAGAGGTTGTTAAGCCTCCCCTTTCTTCTCAGAGACAGCAAACAGGGAAATGAGATTGGTCTTGGTTATTGTAAGTGTACATGGCTGTGTTTTAAATGAATGTCCCCAGCCAGCAGCTGATGTAAAGTTAAGGAGACAGTGTTCCGCCAGCATGACGGACGTTCATTGGCAGCTGATGGAGAAATCCTGCAAATGTCACTGAAGCAACAGTGTCCCTAAGTGCTGATTAGTTTTTGCTCTCTTGCGTGACTTACTGACAGAAAAGCACGCACCTGTGAGAAATGGAATTATGGCGTGGCTGCAGTGTTTTGTAGCCACAGTGAGGAGCCACTGGAAGAGGGTTGGGTTGTCAGTTTGGAAAGTCCATTTTCAGCCCTGAGCTTCCTAGGTCTTTCATCACCCAGCAGAGGCACGTCCAGAATAACCTTCTGCAGACCTCTGGATATGTAGCAAAATGCCATTGCTGGGAGATAAATGGTCAGTTCACAAGAGATTGACAAGCTGACATCTTGAAATATTCTGTCCATTTTAGACTGACAGACGGGGACTGCTCCCTGTCCCTGCAGGAGGGTGAGCATGGTGCCATCCTCCTCCAAGGCAGTGGCAGAAAATTCCTCAGCACAGACGTTAAAATATCTGTGTTGGCCTGGCAGAACGCTGGGTGAGTTATCCCTTGGGTGGGAACACAAGAGGTTTTGGCCTTCCTGATGATGTTGAAATGAGAAGAGCAGCTTCAACCTGCAGCTGTGAACTTAAGCTTGAAAAACACTCTGGACATTTTTTGAGTGTTCTTCAGTGGCTGTCCTCCTTTCTGCTGAGCATAGAGCTGCAATTTCTTCTAATCGTTGGCTCTGCCAGTGCTTATCCTCTGCTGCTGCCTTTATTTGCCTGCCCTTCCCAACGACTTGTCCACTTCCCTGTCCTCTCCCCTTCAACCCTTGCTCCTCCCAAACCTATCCTCATTGAGAAAGTCCCTAGGTGATTCCCAAGTCCCTTGCATCAGCACAAGTGTGGAGAGGTGGGAAAACAAACCTTGCTCTTGCCCTTGCCCTTGCCCTTCACACTGAAAAAAAAAAAAAAACAACCAAACCAAACCCCCTCGAGAAAAACTCCACAACAAAAAAGCAAGAAAGGTGAAATTTTCCCTTCCAGGGCAAAGTTTTTGCTGACTTGAAAAGAGCCAGGATTTCATTGCTAAAGTTCTCCTTTATTTTTCTTTCCCCTGTTTCCCGCCACTATATCTTAAGTTCATTGCTTTGTTTTGTCCACAAATCACCCGTAATCCTTCAGTGTATCTTGCTGACTTTATGTCTTCCTGAACAGCGCTTTGCACAGTAGGGACACAGCTCTAGCAGGGTTCTTCAGGGTGTAATCAGAACTCAAAATATATGAGGGACTGTGTAAGCATAGCATTATCATGCACTAATTCTCAGCTCATTTATGGAAACCTTTACTTCAGAATAGTGGCACCTCCTTCTCCTTTGTTAATGCTCTTTAAGATGTTTTATTAATGCAATTATCTGAATTTAATGGAACAAAGGAAGGCCTCTCATCAAAAGGCACATGCAGGCAGGTATGCAGTTGCTATCCCAGCAGCTCTCAGCCCCTGAAATGCAGCGTGTCCATCCTGATGCTGGAGAAAAGGAGGCAGTGAAGCCAAAAAGTGATTCCCCACCCCCAGAACTGTGCCAGAAATAGAAATTAAGTGGTGTAAACAACAGCCTGGCTCAGACCAGCAGGTACCCAGCCTAGGAGTGCAAGCTTATCAAATATGGATGGAGCACTTGGGATGTTGCAGAGTGTTCCTGGTGGGGTGGTGCTCTCAGGTGAGAAACAAGAGTGTGGCAGCCCTGCGTGATGAGGGCCAGCAGGGGTCCCCCATTTTACTATTAGCATTTTTCTCCCCAAGATGTGTGCAGCAGGCTTTTTTTTTTTTTTTTCTACTATGACTCAAACAAGTGGGGCTTTTTTTTTCTTTTTCCTTCTTCTTCTTGTGTGTTCTGCAATTTCACATATGGCTAGAAAATCATAATACAAAAGAAATTTCTATAACGTGCCTGCTTTTTAATAAAAGGAGCCATGAACAATGCCAGCTCTGAAGATAGCATACAGCCATTGAAATCAGACAGGGGAAACAGAGCATCAGTCAGATGGAAAAGTATGATTTATTATCTCCCTCCTGGCAAAATTACAGTGACAATGTCTATGCAAAGGAATCTAAAATTACTGACTTACTGTATTTCTGTCATAATTTGTACCGAGAAAACATACTAAAATAGATACGCCTGTCACACACTGATCTATAGTGAAACCTATTTTTAAAATTATGCTATGTACTTAGCTACTGATTCTGTAACATATATATCACATTATGCACAAATACATTATTACAATAGGTGAAAGAAGGTGAGCTTTTTTCAGAGTTCTGCTAAAGAAAATCCATGGAATTTTCTTCCCTGGAGCACAGTAATACATGGGAGACCCCAAAAGCTCAGAGCTTAGTAGTGCTGGCTGTGCCACACACAGAATGTCTCAGAGCTCCATGCTGAAATGGATGAGACCCAAACCCTGAGCATCCCCACAATTCAGAATCAGCAGGAACTGAGCACAAGCCCCTGGTTTTAGTCATGGTGCAGCAGCCCAGTGCAGAACTCAGCCTGTACGTGCAATCCCAAGGGATTGATATTTTTCGAGTAAATATGACAGGAATTAATGTGTGCCCAACATTTGTACTATCAGAGCTGGGGCTGGGCTTTCAGTTATTCACTCCAGGAAATAGCCCATCAGCTCTGCATGCTTCCAGAATCGGGGCTGCTTCCAGAATCCAGGGAGCTGCTGAAGGAGAGGAGGTATCTTTGTACAGCCAGAGGAGAAGCTCTGGCTCTTCCCCTGCCCTCCCCCCATGGCTGCTGGAGCCTTACTGTTAAGAAAATGGAATATGTAGTACATGCAGGTGTTACCAGCTCCTTCCAAGAGTGGTAAAATCAAGTCTGAGGCTTTATTATTGTGCCAGACAATGCTCAGTGGGGCCAGGGAGAGAAGTGCTCATCCCTTGGCTCTCCCAAGCTATTCATTTCTGTCACCCAGGCTGTGTCTGTGGGGCTGGTGAGCAGGGAGGTCCTCAGGTCATCAGCTTAGGAAGGATATCATCCTTAGAAACATTCACAGCTCATTGGTGAGAAGGTTTTTTAGGAAACTATTTCCTGCCAGAGCCAGGGGAAGTGCAGGTATGTGTTTGTTGCCACTGGAATGTGCTCTATGCAGAACTGCATTCATTAAAAAAATGCTCAATCAGCCAATTATTCTAGTTACTGTTTTAAAAGCTATAATTAGATAAGTTATGTAGTGACAATGCTCAGTCTAGTTGCAAAACAAGTGTATGTGAGGCTTCCTTACTCGGTTCTGTGATAATATCAGAGATAATTCTTTGGGAATTACAGTAAAATCAGTATGTTTGGAGAAGAAATAGGGTTTGAAACAGCTCCTGAAAGCAGGGAATCTCTCAGTCGGTTAACTGTGGTCATCCCAGTCAGCAAAACCTTTCTGACTGAGGGTTAGCCCAGTGTACTCCCTGTGTAAGCAAACCCATTATTCTCTTATTCCAGATAACCCATTCAAACCCGTTTTCAGTTCACATCCTTCCCAGCCAGTGCTCATAACCAAATGATGACATCCCCTGAGGCACAGGAACCTCCCAGACAACTGGCAACTGCAGAAGGAATGGGACCAAGGTCCACATCTCCTCCCCAGTGATGTCTGGCTGTATTATACCTACCTCCTCCACAATAGAAATTAAGTGTTTTATCAGTACATGGAGCTGATCTCGCCACCTTCTCCCATCTCTCGGTGTGGACAAAGGAGTTATAGGGAAAGCAAATGTCAAAGGGCCCACCTTTGTGACCAGGTCCTCTCTTCCTTTCTCCCTGCTCCAGGAAGCTTTCTCCTAGATACGTCTCCTTCATTGCAAAAGCCAGCCAGGAGGGAATGGAGAGCAGAAAGCTGCCAGCTGGGCTCACTTCCCTGCTGACATTAAGAGGAGCTTAACAAATGTGAGGTGCACACACAGACATTTTGTCTGTGTCCGAACGGGGCTGCACTTCACACGTTGGAGCCACGGTCCCATCTGTCATACCTGTAACCTTTCAGAAGGAGTCCCCTTCCCTGGGCACTGGGCACATCTGAACTAAAAAGCTCTTGTAATCGAGTCATAAAAATTATCACCAAGGTATTAGAGAGCTCCAGTCCCCTCAGCCCCAGGGTAGGTGAGGTGCAACTCTTGTAAGGGATAAAATGAGACATATATCAAAGCAAAGAGAGCATTCTCACAGAAGAAGTGCAAAGTCATGTTTTTACAGAAGGCTTTGCTACTGCTTTCGGGAGAGAAAAGCAATGACAAGACTGCAGATACACAGCTCTGGTGGAAAAGGGGCCAGGACTCGGCTCAAGGTTGTCTCTCTCATCAGCTAATGGAGGAGTCACTCTTCGGATCCAGACGTGGTTCCAGGAGCCTTTTAAACTCATCAGATTGTGTGGCACAGAGCAAATCTACGAGTACAAAGCTCCTAAAGCCATCACATCCCTGACTCATCAGATGTAGGCCCAGGATACCCAGGATGAGGCACATCTTCTGTGCCCCTCATCTTCCCTACTGATCTGTGGGACTCCCCAGGAATGTTCACAAATGAATGGCAAGGATAAAGTTTCTGGTTATAGACAGGCATGGCCTGGGAACGAGGGGAGGAGAGGAATACACAGCCTGGAGCGATTAGAGCATCCTTGTGCTTTTCCATCCCCAGAACCCAAGCCTGATCACCAGCACACTGGAAAGACTCTTGTGTTAGCAATGTTTGTGTGTGTGTTGAGGGTTCCCTTAAAAACAGGATCTCAGCACCTGCTTCTGCTGCTTCTTGGAAGCCAAGTCCTTGGTTTAGCCAATCTGCAGTGTGGTGCAAGCATTTTTCAATTTTTGGATGGCAAAGTTGATTTGTATTGCTAGTGCTCCATATAAGTAGGATACAGCTCCAATTTTTTCACTGCAGATAAATTATCTAATGACTTCGTCATTTTTCCCTGTTGCAAAGTCATTTGCAACCTGATGGTGTTTTCAGTGAGTGTGCTTGTTTATAATTACGCAACACATTTATTGAGCAACTTCCCACCTATGGAAAATCCAAGTGGTTACAGTTTCTGTAGTATAATTGATATTGTATCTCCACTAGTTGACTGGATGATTTTTATTTTATTAAGTAAGTGACAAAATGAGAGAAATTTTTGCCCCTTGTGGGTTTTTGTATCGGCACATACAAAAGAGCCATTTACCAAATTTTTAACACAAATTAGATGGCTATTTATGCACTGCTAATAGTGAAAGCCAAGTGAGCAGCTCAAAAGAGAAGTGGGCAGGTGTCCGTCTCACCTTCAGGCAGGACTTGTTCACCAGCTCCTTCTCCACAAGTTTGGCACCTGCAAAATTTCTCAGCTGAAAGCTCTCTGAATTTTCCTGCAATCTTCTGCTAATCTGCCTGAGATCACAGGCAATTTCAATAACAATGAAAATGATTCTAATTTCTCCTCCAGGAGTGTCTCTGATGAATGCTGTCCCAGTTCCTTTTTTATTTCTCTCCCCTGGTTTATGACTTCCCACCTCAGCCATAATGCAGAAGCCATTTTTGTCTCCAAATTTATTCATCAGGCCCTTTCAAACTTTCTTCCCTTTCTTGTTTCCTGCCAATAAATTCCCCACTTGAAAGTGTAGCTACAGAGATAATTTCTATCAGAATTGCCATTGTCCTTAGCATCATTAAAAGTTACGGCTCCTCTTAAGATGTAAGTGCCCAATTTGACAGACGTCACTCTGCATCACTCTGCTTTTCCTGCTGTTCTGTCTGCATGGAGCAGGATGCCATCAGTCCAGCCTGTCTGAGGGAAGAGGCTGAATGGGATTATCTCTGTGAATCTCTTGAAAACTTAAAGAGGGAGAGATGCACGGTAGTGATGGTTTTCGGTTCTCAGTTTTCCTTTCCTTGGAGCCCAGCACTTGGAGGGGATGGGACACATCCAGACGTGTTGGCAGGAGGGGCATGTGGATACAGCTCGCGGATCTGAATCTATGTGTGCGGATCTGAATCTATGTGTGTGGCAGGGTGTGCAGAAGAGCCAGGTGAGAGCCATTGTGTTCCAAACCACCTTGGCATCAGCAGAAATGCAGAGGATGGCACTTCCTTTTTAAGGGTTGGCACTTCTTCTAATGTGTTCTCAAAGGGGGAGAAAGCATTCAACTTCATATTCAGTAAAACTGCCATGAAAAGCATTTTTTCCCTTTGCAGTATCACCTAGAAGAGGAACATCCTTACACACCATGTCCTTTTTGGTGTTTGAAGGAGCTGGGAGCTGAAATACCTGATTTTGGTTTCCAGTGGTACCGAGATTCCCGATATTTCCTCTGTCTTTGCTCTGATGTGATGGCTCCTTGGGTTTCCCCAGAGCTCAGAAAACAAGCCCACTGGCTTTGTTTTGTGCTTATATACCCCTCTTTGTGTTCCAGTCAACCAAGCAGATTTCTCCAGTCATTCTGGCCATGTTGTAAATTCACCTGTTTGGCTCTGAAGAACACCGCTGGCCCCAGTGACGGGTGTACTCAATTCAGTGGAAGTGCTTGGATTGTCGTCCAATGACTTTAGACAGCCCCTGCACGATGATCAGTGGGTGCATTGTAACATGACTTGCTTGTTCCCCAAAAAAAGTCAAGTATTCCTGCTACAATCGCTGTGAAGTCTGTATTGCTCTGCCCCTGTCTGGTGGGATCTGTGTCTGGTTGGTGAAGGGCTGTTGTGTGTCAGGCAGCACGAGAGCGTGCTCCTTACGCACCACTTCATGGGACCTTGTCAGTGAGATGAAGCCTTCCAGGATGGGATTAGGAGACATCCTTGTACAAAAGCCCTCTTCAGGCTTAGCTGTAGGAAGGAAGAGGAAGAGAGTAGCACAACAAATCCTGATAACTGGATCTCAGGCTTTGAGCAGTCTGGCTCCAGCAAAGATGTAAATCTTCTTCCATGGGGCTGAAAACCCAGGCACAAAGAAAATGCCACACAATTCAAGGCCTTTTCTTGGAAAAGTGAGGAGAGGTCCCAAGTGTTTGGAAATGGCTGTGCTAAACATTCCTGGAGGAGCTAGCATCTAAATTCATGGAGTGGAAGGTCTCCAGGAGTAACAGGTCTCTGTACAGTTTTAATGATACAAGATTCATAGGCTCTTGAAATACTCAGGTGCCAAATAGCACTTTATTCTTGGAAGACTGCTTGGAAAATGAGCAGCATTTTCCCAGCCCCTGGAGGGGTATGAGCTTCAAACCCCAAGTCTGAGTGAAGTCAGCTGGAAGAATCCCAACTGATCACAGGGAACTGCAGCCTTAAAACTTGGTCTGAGACATCTCCTGAGCTGGGTGAGTTGAAAACCAGTTAGCCTGGTGAGTGTGGCAGCAGAGCGAAAAGTGAGGAAAACGTCTTCTTATTGACTGACAAGACAAACAGGTGAACAAAAAGGATCAGTCAGATGTCATCTTCAGGGTTTTAGTTTGTCCTAGGTAAATCACTCCCTTTCCACCTCTCCAGAGCTGTTGGTGTAGAAGCAGTTATGAAGTGATTGACGAGCAGACGTAAAGACAGAAAAATCCTGATTGCAGGCAGGCAAGAGGAGGGGTGCAAAATGATGTTTCATAGGTACAGATATGCTTCCTCCATTCACTCAGGGAGAATATTCCCTACTTGGTGATGATACAGGAAAGCCTTTCCCACGTTTGGGGCAGCAGAGGGGTGGCTTAGGTGCTGTAGCTATGGCAAAGACATGAGCTAAGGGAGAAATACAGAGATGAGGTTCAGTAAGTACTTGCAACGAGAGGACTCCTATGACTAAATGAGATAACTGAGGTGCTTCTTGCAAGATCTTGCCTAAAATCTTGAAGTTTTGTGTGTCAGTTATTGGTGTGATCGTACCAGCTACCATGGTCTAAAAAAAATGTTTGATTCAGATCTCTTCAGCTGTAGAAAAACATAAAAGAGTAGATTCAAACATTCTGAGTTCTGAATTCAGATTTCCATTTTCTTCTCCCTACCTCTCCCTTAGGTTTGAGAATAATCAGTTCTGTAGGCTGTTGCCTAAAGAATTGTTTGATCATGTGATGTCTCTGGCTGTCCACCAGTCCTTTCAGAGGACTTGAGGGCCTGCTCACAGAATAGACCTCTCCGAGGTACCATGTTTCTGTGGGTTTTTGAAACCTTGTGGCTGACTAAAGAAGGACCCATGTGGTGCCCAACCCTGTAAGAGAGGAGTAGCTGGATGATGTTAGCAGTCATAATTCCTACGTGTGCTGGCATTTGCTTCCAAAAAGAGGGTGAAAGCAAGGGGAAGCTGGTGTGTATGGGTGCAAGAGTGAAGATTAGGAGGTGGGACACCCATGTCCTGTTTGATTTCCCTATTTCCTCTGCTCAGGGTATATCTTGTTTCTCATTCTGTTTCCTTTGCTGCCTTTTTCATGTGTTTGTTTATGTCATTTATCAAGTTTATCATTATGTGCTCGCGCGCATAAAATCTTTATTAGCCGTGTGTATTTTCTATTCTCTGTTCTAATTTTCCTTCCTTCTTGCATTGTTAACAAACTCTGCTGATTGCAGATGTTTCCCATTTGACAGCACCTGAGACTCAGGTTTTCCAGCCGTGCAGCGGAAGGAGTGCTGACTCCTTCCTCCGGCCATCCTGAGGTGTGTGATGGGGCCATCCCACACAGAAGCAGGGGCTGAACCTGCCCTCCCACCCAAACCTGGCCTCACAGTCCTCCTTGAGATCAGTGCAGCAGAAGAGAAATAGAAATGGGGCTGTGATCTTAGGGATCTTATGAATGGGTTGTGCTGCTCCGGTCTTTTTGAAGTGACTGGCTGAAGGAGAGGGGGATTAGGGTCAGTGCAGAGACTGAGAGGGTCTCTTGTGCTCTGTGCCCCATTTCAGCTGCTGTTAAAAGCCCTTGAATGGTGGGTAGATGTTGGCCTCGTCTGCTTCCCACCAGTTTGGCTTGACTCGGCCCCTACGCTGACAACAACATCCAAGAACGTATCACCCCACTGGCTCTGAGGGTCACTGCCCTCACCCCCATTAGAAGTGGAGAGGGGGTAAAAAGAATTTCGGGGCTTTGCACTGGTTTGGCCAAGTCAAACTGCTCTGCTGACTGATAGCCCTACGGAAGGGCCCAGTTTCTCCTGATAGAGCCATTTCTGAAATCATATTGAGCAGTACAGGACCATGGAATGGTGCAGACATGGATCCGTGTTGCGTCTGGGCATCGTGAGCACCCTTCCCTTTTGGGCAGCGATCAGAAGAATGTTTCTACACCAACAGCTCTTGAAATCCTGCCTAATAAATCCTTCCCTAGCAATTTTTCTAAGAGATTATTCTGCCTTGGACATGGGAGTGAATAATTTACCACCTTTTGTGGTCCTTTAATCTTAACACTCTTTCCAGAATATCAGTTTAAGGGGCACGGATAAAGCATTTGCACCGTCCATGTGGGACAGTGTCCTCTCTCCTTCCTACTCCAGAAAACCCCCTGTGTTTTTTCAATGTCCTTCTTCAGCAGGGTTGAGAGTTCCTTTTCTGGAGCTGTTGTTGTTTGAACTTCAATGGCTACAAAATTGTAAACCACCTCTCTTTCATGGGGGTAAATCTTTGAATCGGAAAACAGGAAACAAAACTTAAGGACATCTTCTGCTGGTTCCCTGTTCCTCACTGGTTCCCAGTTTGTCGTTTGGCTGCTTAGTCTTCCTGCTGCCTGTACCAATAGATAGAGGACTTTTTGGCCAGTGTCCCAGAATTGTTCCACAAGAAGGGTAGCACCAGGCAAAGTAATAGCTTGGATGCAGAGCCTGCCGATGACAATTTCAAAATGCTCCATCAGTGTGCTTGGGGCAGAGTGCTTTCTGAACGGATTTGCAGATCGGATCCCAGGGCACATCCCATGGAAGAAAGTGCCAAGGCTCTCATACACCAAGGGGACAGGAGGACTGGGGTCCCCTATGGTAAGTGGCACTGACAAGTGACCAAAGTGGTCAGATAGAGGAAGATACTGGTGACAAGATCAAGTGGCTTGACCCTAATACGAGGATGTGAAGGAGGTGGCAAGGAAAGGTCTGGATCATGCCAAAGCAGCCTTTTCATTTGGTTGGCTGCTTGCTCCGTGTTCTGCTAGAGTGTGCTTTCCCTCTCTAATTGTGTGCAGCTCTTCCCATTTGGAAAGCTGCTCCCAGCATCAGGCAACATCCTGGTTTATTACTGTGTCATTTTCAGGCTGCACCACCAAGGCTGAGGCAGAAGATGTGTGTGTCATGTCTCATTTGCTCAGCCGCAGAGTCGTTCAGGGGCAGCTTCCACTTGTGCTGATCCTCTTTGAGCCGTGGATTGGGCTGCAGCCCTGGAAATGCATCCCATAATTCTTACCATTGCAGCCACTGGAGTAGTGAGGATGGGTACAAGCCCTGGAGGAGACGTCAGTGAAAGCTTCCACAAATCACAAGATCTAGTTCTACTGCTCCATATAATTAGTGATTAAAATGAGTAAAAACAAAGCGGCAATTTTCTTATTGATCCCTCAGCAAATAGCTCTGTCTGTTTTCTTCTGTATTGTTTCTTCTTATTAAATAGCCTTGAATAAGAAATGTCAGTCAAATGAATTTAGATTCCTGGTGCTTCAGACAGAAATCAAAGCAGGATTGAAAGAGGAACGATAATTAGAGAGAGAAATTCCACCTCCACACACTTCTTCCCTTGCTCAAGGAGTGCTGATTTTATCTAAATTGCCAAAGCCGTGAGCAAATGAGAGGTGATGGGAATTATAGACTGCAGATGCTGAGACAAAGCAAGGGAAGCGTTAATTAGTGCATTTTAAGGTAGAAATGAATTTCCTGGGAATAAATTATTTGACTCAAGACACATGGAGATTCTTAGAGGTGAACTGAAGAGCTTTTTTCAGACCAGAAACAGGCCTCACAGGTTGTGTCTTGTAGAAATGAGTGACCCATCACTGTGGTCTGAAATAAATCAGGATGAATCCTTCTGGTTTTGCATCTGACTTTATTTTTTTAATATGAGGAATATTTTTTAATATTGAGGAATTCCCACAGATTCACATAAAGCAGAATTTTTTCCCAATACCCACATTTACTCATTGAAATGTTACTGATGGATGCTGAGAAAACTGGGAGTTACGTATCAAACCTACTGGTACTGAAAGGAAGTTCTTTTCCTTTCAGTTCTCCTTCCTTAGCTCTGTTGCCATGCTCTCATGGCACTTGCACACCCCGAAGTCACTGGGAACCTTAAAACACTGACCTTTCTATGTTTTCAGCAGATTTTCACAGCTTTTTAAAGGTTGAGACAGTAACAACTCTGTGCAGTTTGGAGGTGGATAGAGCTTCCTGGCCGAATTGATGGTGCTGAAACAAAACCATTTAGCTGGGTGCTTTAATCCTGAATTCCCTGACTCAGCAGAATTACTCAGTCTCTTAATTATTTACGTATTTTATGTGAGCCTGTTGCTCACAAACCTCGTTGAAGCAAGCAGGAGAGGGGCCAGGTTGAGATCTCACGGTTGTGTTACGAGAGACACACCCCTGACGCTGGTGCTGCACTGATACGGAATAAAATGGGTTTGCCCCTCCAGGAGCGACACCATTCTCCTCTGCCCTGAAAAGTGGGAATGAAAACACCCCGGGGGGCTGGGAGATGGACAGGCCATCCCAGCAGCACCTTTCCAACAGCTTGGGGGTGGCTGGCAGTGGTGGTCTGCTTGAGAGATGGGTACGGCCTGGAGAATCAGCCTGTCCTCCCTTCCTGGAGTGACCCACCACGCACTGACCTCCCACAAATCCTGCTCTTCTTCTGGCCACGCGTGTTAGATAGAACAGGTGGGTAGGGCAAGGTACAGCCAAGAGGCTTCAGCTCAGATTTTTTGGCAAAGGGACTTAAAGTCCTGAAAAACCCTGCACTCTGTGTGGGAAAACAAGGCTGACGCTGGTTTTTCTGATGTTGTGGGTGCCTATTTCAGCTGTTGTTGTTCCTGCCAGAGGTTAACTTGTATCACCCGTGATGAATGACTCAGTCAAGGGGTGTTGAACGCTGATGTGTTTATCTTGTGGCAAGATGGGAATGTTGCAAACTTGTGAGCTGTGGGAGGCACCGGGCTAATTTGAGATTTGTTCCTAGCCCTCGCCATGCGAATGGTGTCGCTGCGAGCCCAGCAATGAAGTTCACTGTGTTGTAGCAGACTGCGCAGTCCCCGAGTGTGTCAACCCAGTCTATGAACCAGAGCAGTGTTGTCCTGTCTGCAAAAATGGTAAGAAAGAACTGTGTTGGCTTTAACAGAGATATAAAGGAAACATTTGATTGAAATGCTATTGCTGAGGTTTGCTTCCATAGGCCCGGGCTGGTGTTTGGGCTGGTCCTTCTGGTACTTCAGTTATGGGGTGAAAACTGAAGCTGCCCTCCCTGGCCTGTGTCTTCTCCTTGAAGCCGAGATGGAATGGCTGGCTTGACAAAGGTCTTCTGGGATTGAGTCCTGATATCAGTGATTGTTGTTTCATGTTTTTGCTTTTTTTTCTCAAAATTAGTCTAACAGAGAATCAAATACATGAGAAAAGAGAGGGTCTTTGTCCCTACATGAAGAAACCAATGGTTATTATCTAAGGCCAAGGGAAAACTCACCAAAATCAATGGCAGAACTTTTCCTGTGGCCAGTAAGACACCCACCAAGCCCAGAACACTGTGAGCTGTGTGCTGGAGTCTGTGTGTAGCACTGGCCTTCATTGTCCTGCTGAGGTGATTTCATGAATTAGAGTCTGATTCATCAATACTTTCAAGAAATGTTTTGGAATGACTGAAAGTACCTCTTTGGAAAATAAATCTGTTTCCAAAAAGGTCTCCCCGGTCTTGTACCACAGCCTGTACTCCCATACATCTCTGAAAAAGCACCTTTCTCCTAATGTAGATGTGAAGACAGATTAAAAGGTAAGGCAGCTGCACATAAACCTTTTCACAGCTTTCTAAACATGTAAGAAATGGCTACTTGGATTCATCTCCTTGTGTTTAGAATTCACTATCCGTATATATTTGCTCTTACATACATCACTGCTGCTGTATAAGAGTAATGGTTGCTTTTGTACCTAAATGAAAATGTTGGTAAAGAAATAACATTTTCAACACATTTTCTGCTCTGTACGACAGCAAAGGCAAAGAGTGGGAAATGTAAAATACTTTTACTGAAGGAACTTGAAAAATTAAAAAATGTTTGGAAAATTATGCCGTAAATATTACTTGAAATCCTGAGGTTTTTATCTGTATTTTTGTTCAAAAGTATTTTGTCAGATTTTCATTGAGTTTTGTGTTTCTGTTGGAAAGCCAGAAATGTTTGTAGGAAATCTCATTCGTTTGTTTTTATTGCTGAAGTTCAGAGGAGAGGTTTGTTACCCAGCTCTGTGCACCACCTTTGGGTACAGCTGTGTTTGGGTGTGAGGTTTCTCATCACACTCACCAAGATTGGTGTCCTGGGTTGCTGACTCAGGGGTACCAGTGGCTGTCACCAAGCTCAGACCCATTCACACCCCAGCAGACACCTCTGGAGTGTGTGTGGCCTCTGTGTTCCCATCACCCGTAGGGCACCATCCCAAATCCCCTCATTTACACTGGCGGCACATCCCATCCGGTTTGCATTGCATGAATCCAAGCCGTGAGCATCCCTGAGGCTTCCCAGGAGTGCAGGCTCAGAGGGGCCTTTACACAGGTCCAGGAGGTGCTGGATTTCCCTCCCAACCC
Organism: Oxylabes madagascariensis; assembly: GCA_013400675.1. NCBI lineage: Eukaryota > Metazoa > Chordata > Aves > Passeriformes > Timaliidae > Oxylabes > Oxylabes madagascariensis. The sequence continues at coordinate 128,671 of VYZR01123963.1, forward strand.
TTCACCACCATGACCATTTCCCCCAGGAACCACAGTCTCCATTCAGGGGTTGGTGGCTTTCTGTGTTGCAGTCCCCGACACCCCTGGTGAGCAGGGGTGAGAAGCATCTTTCTTCCAAGAACAGAGTGCCCAAAACACCAGGGGGAAAGGGAAAGAGCAGCTCCTGCTGGTGGGGACAAGGACAGGAGGGCAGGAGGAAGACCAGCCTCGTGCTGAATGGACTGTGGGACACAGTGAAGTGATTGGAACCCTCACAGAGAAACCAGGAGGTTTCATCCATGGTTTTACCAAATCTCTCCACTCCTCTCTTTGCTCCTCTGTTGGGGATACGCATAAAGCTCTTCATCTGAAACCTGTTTTAGGCAGGGATGTATTTCTCACCATCCACCCCAGAGCAGCCTGGCTGCCTTGGGGACCCTGGTTTCTGGGGCTTGCAGCACAGCTCAGCCAGTGGAGGGTCGTGGCTATTCCTTGGGATGGAGGAGCATGTCTGCATGGGGGTGCTGCATGGGGAGCTGAACCCCTCCTGCTGTCCCAGCCTGGCTGTAGGGATGGAGACCCCTCAGCTGGAAGGGCTTTGTGCTCCTGCTGCTGCTG
>VYZR01123965.1:6360-135589 GCA_013400675.1 Oxylabes madagascariensis
CCAGTGCGGCCAACTTCTTACACGAAGCAACTGCTGGAACAATTAGGACTCAGCAAGATTAATACACAAGATGTTGTCATGTCTGCATTTTATCTCATGCAGTGATCCTGGAATGATAAAGATGCAGCCCAACAGAAGTGTGCCAGCAGTGACCAAACCTCTTCAACCATCTCCTGGAACTCCAGGCTGAACTTTTTCATGGTGTACTAATGCAAGAACTACAGAGCTATCATGAACTACTTCTATTCCTGCTGATTAAACTTTGTCTTAAGTTGAAAATTTTCACCTAAGAGCTGCAATGTTTGTGCCCCAAGTGGGAAGGAATCCTCCAGACATCCTTGTTTCGATTCTTTTGCGTTTTTTCCGGTATAGTTTGAATACACAACAGGGAACCTACACTGATCTCCTGAATGTTTTTTTTTTTTGAGAAGAAATCAAACGTACACCAAACCAGCAAAATTCCTGGTGGTTTCTGGATGCCTGCTCCTTGTAACAAATCAAACCATAGATTGTCTTGGAAAAATCCAGTGTCAGTCTTTCTCATTAAAATATATGTGCACCTATGGAAATAAGATATATTCACTATCATTCAATCTCAAAATCCATCTCCTTAATAAATTAATTAATAAATAATCACTGCGAAGCAGCCAAAGATAATCCTAGTCCACCAGAATGAAAAAACGTCTTAGAGGTATTCCAATACAGACATTAAAACTGGTGTTACACTTGCTTTACTCATTGGCTACATTGCAAATTATGTGCACACCTTCAGCCACAAAGAAGAAAATCAACGCTCTATTCATCAGGAAAATTTATTCCTGTGTTCCCAGATCCACAAGACAAATGACTCCACCTGTACTATTTCCCTTCTCGGCACTGTCCTTCTTCCCATCTCCACCAAAAAGCTCCATCTAAAAACACTGATTAGCAGAATCAGCCACCCACAGTGTGTACGGGTCACTTGCAGTCTGTTCTTTGAACTAGAGACGATCTTTGCAATAAAGAATGGAGTTACTTCTCTACACAGCCTGAGCAATATTTTGAAGCTTGATGCGCATGATCTGCTCCCCTGGATTTCTGCTCCCTGGAAAAAAAAGGCAGCTCGAGTCCAGTGACTGAGAACAGGACTCTTCTCACCTAAAATTCAGCTGCCAGGACTGGGCATCATGTCTAAGTTAACAAACTCAGCTCCTTCTCCAAGGACTGATGAGGCACAGAAGCATCCCTTGGAGAGTCCTCCCTCTGCCATCTCTTTGCCTTATCCCAGAATCCAACAGAACAAATTACGCAAGAATGAAACATGAGAAACTCTACATTCAAAAGGGACAACCACATACAGGTTGTTGGACCAACAGTCCTGCTATGAAGAAAATAAAGAGCTGCAACAGAGCTCCCTTGTGAAAATCACTTGCTGTTCTTTTTTAAGCCCAAACTCAGCAGTGCTGAAGTCTCAGGCTTGTTTTGAGGCTGTGGCAGAGTTATTTCTCTGGTGTTGTTTGACAGCATAAAGAAGATTTCGTGTTTTCTCCGGGAGCATCCTGCACTGAAAGCCAGAAACTGAAGCTGGGCACAGTGGGATTCACTCAGTAACAATTCTCACTTTTCTCTGAGGATCTGTATGCACCAAATTCAATTAGCATTTGCTACAAATGTAACATAGCAACAGGGGACAAGCCCCCATGTGATGTAAATCAGTGCAGAGGCTCTGATTTGAAAGAACTTTACCAAATTTCATCAGCTGCAACTCTCACGCAGCGCTTGTGAATAGCTCACTGCATCACTAGGGAGGTAAGGACCATAAAATTTGAGTGCCAGGAACAGTAAGTGGTCAATTCAATTTGTTATCCTCTTTAGGACTTCTCAAACATTTTATTTCTCTTGTTTTCAGAAAGAAGAAAAATGGGTCAGAATATATAAAAACTATCACACAGGGATGGTGGGTGGAAAAATGTCCTGAAGCCATAATGTGAGATTTGATTACTTCAGCAGCCACAAAGAAAAACCTCATTCATAAAATAATCTTTATTAAACTCACTGATGAGGTTTCCTTTTTTTTTACTGTTTTTAAACTTGAGTTAACTGCCAACACGCTGTGTGAAGTAGCACTTCCTGTTGATTTGTTTTGTATTAATTATAGTGCAATTAAAAAAGGGAGTCTTTATTGCAAACGACTACCAGGTGTTTTAAAGCCACAAACAGGGGCCACAACATTTCCAAGTGACACTGTCAGTGTTACTGTGGCACAACAAACACATTTCCAAATGTATGCACGTTCACAGAAATTAAAATCCTAGAATGGGAAAATGCTCATTATGTTTAAAAAGCAGGGAGGAAATCTCTCTGCTGGGAAGACCCTTGGTATTTGTGGAATAGCTGCTAAAAGTTCAGACATGAACATCTAACAGGTCATCTAATCTTGCCATTAAAAGGTCTGAATTTGCTTATCAGCCTCAGAGCTGGAAGAAAACTGACATAAGAGGCAGTAACAATAAAACTAAACTAAGTGTGTATTTTTTTACATGAAGGAATGAAAGAGAACTGAAATATTAAAATATTTGCTGCATTGACTGTTGATGAACTGAAGAGCAGTACAATTTCCTGAATATCAGGTGTGCTACATTAAAGTTTAGACATATTTTTCTTTTTTTGCTAATTACTTTTATGCTTAGCTTAACTGTGTAGCTACATGGAAATTCCTAAGCCTGGAATCCTCTGCAGCACCAAGTTATCCGTGTGCCCATCATCACTAACCTCAAGATCAGGAAATCAATCTCCTACCCCACCACAGCCACAAGCAAAACACGAGAGGTTAAGAAGTACTTGGTTTGTAAAGGTTACACAAGGAAATCAAAAAAGGTAAAACGTATTTGTTAAAAACATCCCAAATACAGGAAAAGCTTTTCTTTCCCCACATCAATCCTGACAGATACTATGAGAGAGGATTAAAGGAAAGGTATGAATTCAATGAGGGGAGAATTCAAGTGACCTAATCCATGTTAATCTGGCAAAAAGCACGTGCCAATAGAAGTGTTCTGGCCAGTCTCAGGCAGCGACTGACAGGTCTTGGAAAGGTCAAACAAGTTGAAGTGCTCTTTTTTTTTTTGCTGTTTTAGCATAGTTTATTAAGCTGCATCTCAAGTAACCAAGAACAGAAATTCAGCTTTTTTTTTTTTATGGCGTAAAAAAAGACCACTAGCAATTTTCCCCTCAGTTACTTCAATTATTGAAAAAAAATTTCTAATCCTTTAGGTTAAGAAACAGCCAATATTGATGCCTGCTGTTCTCCATGTAACTGCTCTGTCAGTAGGGTAGAAGACATTTATGTNGTGTTTTTTTTTTTTATGGCGTAAAAAAAGACCACTAGCAATTTTCCCCTCAGTTACTTCAATTATTGAAAAAAAATTTCTAATCCTTTAGGTTAAGAAACAGCCAATATTGATGCCTGCTGTTCTCCATGTAACTGCTCTGTCAGTAGGGTAGAAGACATTTATGTAAAAGGGAAACTATGAAATGGGTATTGCATCAACTGGATTCCCAGTAATCCAAGTTCTTCAAGAAATTCAAGAGCAAAGAACTGTTTTCAGGTAACTGCTGGTATGATCTTGAAATTCTGCAGACTCAAAACTTTCCTGAGCTTCCCAAGTTTAAATAAACCTGTGCAGGTTCAGACAGTTCTTTTCCAAGACATGAACACAGATGGATTGATAAACTTTGGAGTGTATTTTGGGACAGACACACTGAGGGGTGCTACTCTCTATAGAACAACACCAGGAAAGGGTTTTGCACACCTGGAATTGCTTTAAGAGGCCACAACTGCAGTGCTTGGATGCAGATCAGCTCCCAGTGAGCTTCAACACATGCAGACACCCTCAGCAACCCTAAAATCACCCACATCAAACCCCACCAGAATCCCCATCACAGGGATTTGTGATGACAGAGATATTTATACTGCATTTTGCCACCAAAAGCATTTTGGGGAGATTCCAGCTCCATCATTAGTAATAACAAGGACACTTTGTATTAGAGGATTCTTGATCATCCTCAGTACTAAACAACAGTACGTTCACATTCAGGTATGAATAATTCTAGCAGCCTTAGTATTCTGTCTTGATTGTTTTTCTCTTCACAAGTGTCCTCTAAATGCAATTTTCCAGTAAGTACTCACTAAAGAAAAGCACCTCCCAAAACCTCAGGGACATTGCCTAACATCCAAATGTGAAGTTTCTGCAAGACAGCAATATCCCTGCTAAAAGAAAACAAAACAGCAAGCACATATGCATGATAGGATTATTTGATCCAATACAATATAAATTAGGTCAGACTCCTCTTTGGAGAATTTTGAGTGAAGAACTAGGTGGTCCACTAAATTTCTATTCATTTGCCTTCAGGCTCAGGGAATTGCAAAGACTCTCAAGAAACTGATGCTCCTCTACCAAAAAGAGCAATCATTATTTGGGGGTGGGAGGGGTGGGGAATCTCTCAGTGTAACTGCTTGGCAATACCTGGAGACCTGAGAGATCGTTATGGAGTAAAAAGGGCAGCTAATGAATCTTTGCATACATATATATATATATATGTATACACGCAGACATATGAAATTCAATGCAGAAAAAAACAGCAAGTGCCCAAATTTTTAATGTGGTACATATCATAAAATCACAAAATGGTTTGAGTTAAGAGGGACCTTAAAGCTCATCCAGTTTTACCCCCTGCCATGGGCAGGGACACCTTCCACTAACCCAGGTTGCTCCAATCCCAGTCCAACCTGGCCTTGGACACTTCCAGGGATCCAGGGGCAGCCAGAGCTTCTCTTTTTCCCTGTGCCAGGGCCTCAGCATCCTCACAGGGAGGAATTTCTTCTGTATATCTAAACNTGAGTTAAGAGGGACCTTAAAGCTCATCCAGTTTTACCCCCTGCCATGGGCAGGGACACCTTCCACTAACCCAGGTTGCTCCAATCCCAGTCCAACCTGGCCTTGGACACTTCCAGGGATCCAGGGGCAGCCAGAGCTTCTCTTTTTCCCTGTGCCAGGGCCTCAGCATCCTCACAGGGAGGAATTTCTTCTGTATATCTAAACCCTAAGAAAATATTCTTATCCTCAAGATATAAAACATAAGATACGAAACAAATATACAAGATAAAATATCCTTAAGAGAAGTAACCTCTGGATCCTCATTGAACAAAGAGTAATGGCACGACTCTCTGTAGAAAGTGCAAAGGATCACGGGCTGGAAAGTGCCTGGAGCCTGCTCCCCCAGCAGGCTTCTGCTCAGGAACACTGCATTTTCAAAAGCTCACCCACAGCCATCACCCTCCCTGATTCCATGAGTAACTGAGGGAAATCTTCACGCCTCCGAGGGCCATAAGTTCATGTCAACAGCTTCACATATCTAAGCAGAGGACTGAGCCAGAGCAAGATGTGACAAGCAGCCCTTCAGCAAGGCTGCTGCTCCGCTGTGGATGGGGCTGGTCAGGACGTGCAGCTGTCTGAAGGGCTGGGGCTGGGGCAGCTGCTGCCCCCACAGCTGGGACACGGCAGCCTCTGCACCAGCACGGGTCATCCCAGGGAATGAGCTTCACTCCCACTCCACTAAAAGCAATATATAGATCAAGAGACAACAAGCTGACAGGTCTTGCTCTGCTTTGGGTCCTCAGTACGGCACCACGTTGAGAGAGATCCACCACGGACCCCACTGTCAGCAGCGAGGCTCACACTGGTGGCTTCTGACAGAGGATCTGTGCACGTGGCTGAACCATTTAAATAATCAAAGTTAAGAATTCAAAACACTGCTTACACCTGGAACACTTAAAAATGTGTTTGATAGAGGTGCAAGATGAGACACACAGATGCAGGTACCTTCCCTGGAGCTCACAGTATTGGGTTTACTCACCGTCTCTAAGTTGTGACAATCCTGCTGCCTTGAAACAGAAATGGAAGATCGATACATGGATGAAATTCTTAAACCACCACCATGAAATGTCATTTGGCTGCAGTTAGACTGGGCAAAAACTAGTGTTAAGGGAAAAATATAGATCTGCAGGCTCTCTTTGTGACAAATCAAAGTATGAAAATGAAAATGTTTCAATCTGATTAATTACTTGGTTTAGAATATATGCTTTTCATTTTACTGTATCAAAATACTCATAATAAAACAGTACAGCTGATGAAGTCAAGCACTGCCTTACAAAGGCTGGCAAATTTGCAGAACAGCACTTGAGGTTCAGATTAGTAAAATCCTAATGAATATCTACTCTAATACCCATGTAATTGCAGGGAATGCATTTGAAAGTGCTACAATTAAAAATTAAAAAGAAAAAAAAAAAGGAAAGAAAGAAAGAAAAGACCACTGTACAATGGAAGTCCAGACTGTGCTTTTAGTGTCAGTTTAAGAGACTGAAGTGCCATCCTGGAAGAATGAAGATCCTATTTAATGGGATGCCAAGAAATGAAGAATCACAATAAAGATTTCCAGTTCTTTCCCAGATCACAACATGTTTCCATCTTTCACTGAAAGCACCCATGCCAACAATTCTCAGTTTCACCACCAGACACCAAAATGGTTTTCAGACATTGTTAACAACTGCTTTATCCCAAGTGCTCATCTCTTCCTGAGCACTGCACGAGGAGCTGCTCAGCACAGGCTCCTGAAGACTTCCTGGGACGTAAATAAATGTTGCTTTTGCACTACGTGTTGCACTTCCTTCGGTGAGCCAGCACCTGGCATCTCCACACCTCATCTTCCTGCCCATAAAAACAGGTTAGTGTAGGACTTTATCTCCCAAAACCACCAGGCAAATAAATTGCCTTAAAGACAGAGCTGGTGCTGTAAGAATGAAGCCACAGAAGGGCTGAAAGGCGAGCACTGCTGAAATAACTCCAAATAGAACAGGACATGTGAGGGACCAAGTAATAACATAGCTTTATTCCTAAGTAATTGGCTGAGCAAACGTATTGTGATCCAGCAACTCTGATTAATTCTGCAAGAATGCTTGGGTAGTGTTTATAAAAACCAAGTCATTACCTTGACTAAACATTGACTTGGACAGTTAACTTTAACCATCAAGACCTTGACTAAATATTGACTGGGAAAGTTAATTTGAACTATAACATCTAGAAAATCGTGTTCCTCTTTGCTAGTATTTGCTATCACTTTAAAATTCAAACAGGGTTGTAAAAATAGAGGTTCTCCCACCTCACTGATATTTAGTTGCTGAGCTTAGTTATTGCTAAATTCAACACAAATACCTTGCAAAATTTTGAAATATAATATACTTTAGAGACAAAGGCCTGTTACAGATGAGAGGGAGTGGTCAATCTTCCTTTGCTTGAGCAAGGACCCATCAAAAGTACAGGAAAAAAAGCACCATAATGTTCATGTTTTAAATTTATTGATACATTTATGCAGCGGTTTTACAAATTTTGCAAATTTTAAACACCGTGCCTTGCCCAAAGGCACAGGTGATCATAGGCTGATCACCAGGACAAGGGGTTCATTCTGACACCTCTACTTTTTAGTAGCAGCTACTTCAAGTCTACATCCTCCACCATTGGCTTCACTTCATCATGTGAGGCCATGGGTCAAAGGACATACACAGGGTCTTTCAATGGCTGAGATAAAAAAAAAAAAAAAAAAAAAAAAAAAAAAAAAAAAAAAAAAAAAAAAAANAAAAAAAAGAAGAAGAAGAAGAAGAAAATCAATTTCAATCCTCCTAAGATGAAACCACTGATGTGTGCAGTCACTAAGGTCCCAAAGGTAATCCTACAAGAAAACATGATGGTGTCCTCCATCACTGCATTGAGATACTGTTAAAGTGCAGCAAAATCACCTATGAGGTATGGTCCAAGATCAAAACACTCCAAACAATAAATCTGTATTTTTAGACCAGTATGAATAGTGCATTTAAGCTGCGTAATGACATAAAATGGTAATGACAAAGGGGCAAGGAATCTTATGCTTCAGGAAGGTGTTATGTATGTGGATAAACAAATAAATAATGCTGTGGATCCAGCACTAATTCCAGCCTGAGTTTCAGCTCAGGAGTTTCAAAGTCCTTTTAGCTTTATGCCTTGATTCCTTTTTTAATACATCAGCTGCCTTTAGCACACTGAATGAAAAACAGCTTAAGAGCAAATATAAAAGACATAAATCTCAGCTACGAGTGAAAATACCAAACTGGAGAAAACTTGCTCCTCCATTATTTTTGAGTATAGCAGTAAGGAACAGATTGATACTGGTGTTACGGGGGGTGAGGGTGGGGAATGAAAGAACAATAAACAATACAGTCATCAGTAGTTTAACACAGCGCTGTGTCTTGCAATGGAAACATACTGTGAAACAGCTTGCGAGATAAGCTTCGTCAACGATAAGTAATTTTTATTCCGTTTGAGTGGCTGAAAACAATAAACATGATTAAATGCTTCAGACATGCATTCAGAATTTAGACAAATGGCAAAGAGTTCCAAGGACTTTGCTTTTAAAACTACTTCGGGGAAAGACCTGGAAATTGACTCAACCGGTTTGAAATGTACAATGAAATAGAAGTTCGTCTGGAAATTAAAAACTTCCCATTCGTCTGCAAGCTCCAGGACTCTCCAGCCCAGAAACCAGCTTTGTTATCTACTGCTCTTTACTATGATGTCCCAGTATCCCACTTCACCATTCACGGAGGCATTTCAAATGTTCCGGTCATGAACCCTGAGCGTGTGAAACACCCTGGAAAACACCAAAGGAAGAGGTGGCTCTGGGGAGTTCACAGTTCCGTGCCTGCCCTGCCGGCCCCCGTGGGCTCTGTCACCGCTGTCCTGACCCAGCCTGGCAGCATCCCCTGCGCCCACCTTCCTCCCACCGCCGCGCTCTCAACTTTCCTTCCCGGCGACTCGGTGGCCGTGCGCAACCCCGAGGAGAAAGCACTCCAAAACACTCAGATCACGGGGGAGCTGTCGGGTTTTCCCCTGAAGCACGGGCTGTAAAGGAGAGGCGCAGGAACCCGCAGCGCCTCGAACGCAAGCGGTCACTCCGCACCCGCTCCCCTGGACCGCGCACCGCTGACCAGCGCCGGGGGCTGGGGGCCGGGGGCTGCTGCTGGCCGGGGGCTGCTGGCCGGGGAGCACTGCCCGGGGGCTGCTGCTGGCCGGGGGCTGCTGGCCGGGCTCCAGCGGGCGGTCCCCAGAGGCTCCCCCGCTGCTGAGGGCGAGCTCTCCCCGCTCCCCGCGCGTCCAGCGGCCCCTCCGCCCCGCTCCGGGCGCCATTTCCCCGCCGCTCCTCAGCGCGGCGTCCCCCGGCCCTGCCGCACTTCCCCGGGCAGGGCAGCGCCGGCGCAGCCGAGCCGCATCCCCAGCCCTCGGCCGGATCCCAGCCCTCGGCCGGCTCTCCCAGCCCTCGGCCGGCTCTCCCAGCCCTCGGCCGGCTCTCCCAGCCCGGCAGCGGGGGGCGCTTCCCGCGGGGAGCCGACACGACCGCGACCGATCGGCGCTTCCAGCGGCCAAGGCTGCGGAGAGCGGCGCATCCCAGGGACCCCCGGCACGGCACGGTGGGAGCGGCCAGGGGGAATCCCGCAGCCGCATCGCGTCTGTGGCTCCCTCCTCGATTTTTTTTTTTTTTTTTTCACTTGCCCCGCTGCGGGGGATGGCGAAAGCGCCCCCAGCCCCCTGCCCCAGAGCTCGGCCGGGTGTGGGGCAGCCCCGCACGGCGCTCCCCCCGCAGCCGGCAACTTCCCGCGACTCGCAGGGGATTCCAGCCCTTTCCCCGCCTCGGGGGGACGGGAGCGAGCGGGAGGAGGGAAGGACGGGGAAAAATTAACTTCCTTCGGAGGAAAGCTGCCCTTGCATGCCGCTGCGGGGAGGGGTCCCCGCCGGCCGGAGGAGCAGCGCACCCCCAAACCCCGCGCCGCCCTCAGCACCGGCCGCGCAGGGGAGCGGGGACCGGCTCTCTCACCTGCCCCAGCGAGCCCTCTCCTCCTCGCATTCCTCTGCTCCCCATCGTGGGCGCAGCAACTGCTGTTATTCCTTAGGATACACATGGCCCGTCCATGCTGGGCGAGCCGCCTTCCCGCGCCGCCTGCCCTCTCCGGCCCCGCCAGCGCGGCGCTGAGGCCAGAGGGAGGGGAAAAGGGAGGTGTGCGGTGGAGGAACGCCGCTGATGAGGGGTCGGTCTCCTCCTCCTCCTCCTCCTCCTCCTCCTCCTCTCCCAGGGCTGGGGGTCTCAGCGCCGCCGTGCAGCTGGGCAGGGAGAGGGGGCCGGGCGAGGAGGGGGCTGGCGGGGCTGTCCCCGCTCGGGGCGGGGGGGCTCGGAGCGGCGGCGCGTCCCGAGCCTGGCATCGCCTGCGGGGCAGCGAGCGGAGCGGAGCGGCCGGAGAGCCCAGCCCCGCCCGCAGCACCGCGCTCAAGCACGGCCGGGGGGGAAATCGGTGCCGGGGGTCTCCAGGGGCTCCCCGGAGCGCAGGGAGGGCGGTCAGCGGGGCGGCGGTGGCCGCGGAGCCCGGGCACGGCCCCGCCATCGCGGCTCCCCCCTCAGGGCCGCGGGGCTGCGGCCGGGGGCCCCACCGCCACCAGCGTGCTGCTTTTCTCATGGCTTCTCGCAGTCACCCATGAAAATTTAATGAGGCATTTAGGGCTGTTACCTTCAGAGTCAATGGAGGAAGCATATTTAGCGTAATGCACTCGCTGCCGAGCCAATAGGTCTGTTGCAGGCGGATCAGAAGTCATGGAGAGACTCTCCTTTCAACACAAAATTCACGACCCATTAAACTTATTCTGTGATAACAGCTTCTTTACAAACGGAGACCCGTAGAAAACAGACGCTGTCATGCACTTCCCGAAAGGATTTACATACAGAGAGAAGTACATTTGCCAGGTTATTGCCATTTCACCAGTATTATCTCCAATCAACGCATAAAAGCAGCGCCGCTCTCCCTAACCGAGGTAAATGACTAAAAGAAAAGCTTTTTGCAGCCTCGGGATAGATGTGATTCACCCCCCGGGGCTGAGTGGCCGCGTCTCCCTCGGCTGACAGGGAAGAGGGCTCAGAGCATTCCAGAGGATTGGATCTGATCGGGAATCGGGAGCGAGATGTTCTGCAGGTACCCAGCTCCTGAAGTGCGCTCCCCGGGATGACAGCCAGGCAGGGATCACCGGGATGCTCGCAAGGTAGAAAGATGTCTACAGGTTATTTTACCTCCACCTGACAGGCAGGAGAGCTGAACCGATGTGGCAACGCACTTAACAGGGCAGAGGGAAAGGCTGAGCGAACAGATTGATTGATAGTACACGCACAGATATGGTAACATTCTCAAATATTATCGGTTTCATCTCCCTCAATTATTCTTTCTGCAGCACGTTAGGTATTAAGCATAAAAGATAACGTCATGTAATAACCTTTACAACATAAAAAATTCAAAATTTAAGCCACGTTTATAGAAGTAGTTGATGCAATGGAGCTTTTCGCTATAGACCTGTTTTCTTCATTTCAATTTATTACAGAAATGAAAGGTCAGATTCTCAATTGAACCTACTTATTCTAATGTGAATTAAAAGAGGTAAGTAGTCAACTTCATTGCAGCAAAATTTCCTATTGGTGAGAATTTCACCAGCTAGGAAGACAAGGAACTAAAGGAGAAATAAAGTAGTTTTTTTAATTAGGAAATAGTAGACAGCATCCTTGAGGAGACATGCTTGTCTATACGTATTAGGTCCAATAAAATATTGGTGATCCTTAGTTCCTAAAAGGCAATTTTTTTGTTGTTGTTGGGAAAACAGTAATTGAGCTGCCCTTACCCTTTGGCCAGTGCACAGTAAAATGAAGTTGCATTTATTGTGTTGCTGGCCTCACTGAGGTCCTGGAGTTAACAGGAGGGGTGCTGGCATCTGACTAAGCAGAGATGGAACTTTGAGTAGTATAAAACTTCATTCCCATTCATTTCTGAAATGTATGGATGCAAGTCACACGTGCTAATAATGCTTTTTAAATATAAAAGACTACTAGCTCACAGCTTGTAATATGAATGCAAATGAACTTGTAATTATACTATGCAATTTTCTACTTTAAAAAAAAACAACTATGAAAATAGAACAGACCTGAAGAGCAATATGCACTGCAGTTCTTCATTGTGTTCCTTCATTATGCAGGAGTTGCCATAAGCAATCTGCTCTGGTTTAATGTAAAATATTTTTTAGGCCATAACTTTGCAACACAAACTCTCACATGAGAACATATATTTGGTCACAGTTCCTTCTCTCTACTGAAAAACATGATCAAGAAGCAGAGGAGCGAGAAATTTCGTGTGAAGAGTGGCAGCTTTCATTTGTGTTTATCTGTAAAGCTTATTTAAACTCATCATTCCTATATTCTCCTCTCTGATGATGCACTGTGCCATCACCAATGATGTGATAAACCATTAAGAGTTATAGATTAAGGTCTGTAGGTCAAAAATGTCATTTCTACTGAACAGCTGGAGGAGCTGAAGATCAAAACCTACAAGTGTAGTTCTCAACTATTTTTGCAATAGTCACTTGTGCAGCTCTCAGTCACTTCTTACTTGCTAAAACAACTCAAGGGAAAGTAGGATCAGCTGAGGTCCTGAAGAGATTTGTGCTAACAGGACAATGATCAGAATCCACTGAAGTGTTCCTGTCCACATCAGTCGAGAGAAGGATGAATTCAATCTTACAACCAAGAGCACTGTACAAATTTTTAACAGAATTACCTTGAAACAACACTAAAATATCCACCACTGATACCTGTAGACCTGGATTCTAAGTAATTTGTTATACTACCCAATTTCAGTAAGCACTGCAGTTGCTAGTAAACCGCTGCACCCTGCAGAGCAAAAATGTTTACCTGCAAACAAGAGATAATTTGCGGGATANTTGCATTTATTGTGTTGCTGGCCTCACTGAGGTCCTGGAGTTAACAGGAGGGGTGCTGGCATCTGACTAAGCAGAGATGGAACTTTGAGTAGCATAAAACTTCATTCCCATTCATTTCTGAAATGTATGGATGCAAGTCACACGTGCTAATAATGCTTTTTAAATATAAAAGACTACTAGCTCACAGCTTGTAATATGAATGCAAATGAACTTGTAATTATACTATGCAATTTTCTACTTTAAAAAAAAACAACTATGAAAATAGAACAGACCTGAAGAGCAATATGCACTGCAGTTCTTCATTGTGTTCCTTCATTATGCAGGAGTTGCCATAAGCAATCTGCTCTGGTTTAATGTAAAATATTTTTTAGGCCATAACTTTGCAACACAAACTCTCACATGAGAACATATATTTGGTCACAGTTCCTTCTCTCTACTGAAAAACATGATCAAGAAGCAGAGGAGCGAGAAATTTCGTGTGAAGAGTGGCAGCTTTCATTTGTGTTTATCTGTAAAGCTTATTTAAACTCATCATTCCTATATTCTCCTCTCTGATGATGCACTGTGCCATCACCAATGATGTGATAAACCATTAAGAGTTATAGATTAAGGTCTGTAGGTCAAAAATGTCATTTCTACTGAACAGCTGGAGGAGCTGAAGATCAAAACCTACAAGTGTAGTTCTCAACTATTTTTGCAATAGTCACTTGTGCAGCTCTCAGTCACTTCTTACTTGCTAAAACAACTCAAGGGAAAGTAGGATCAGCTGAGGTCCTGAAGAGATTTGTGCTAACAGGACAATGATCAGAATCCACTGAAGTGTTCCTGTCCACATCAGTCGAGAGAAGGATGAATTCAATCTTACAACCAAGAGCACTGTACAAATTTTTAACAGAATTACCTTGAAACAACACTAAAATATCCACCACTGATACCTGTAGACCTGGATTCTAAGTAATTTGTTATACTACCCAATTTCAGTAAGCACTGCAGTTGCTAGTAAACCGCTGCACCCTGCAGAGCAAAAATGTTTACCTGCAAACAAGAGATAATTTGCGGGATAATTGTTGGCAGTGAATTCGCTGATAATTCACAGTCAAGATTTCTGACTCCCTAGGAAAAGAGTAATCAAAAAACTTCCCAGTTTCACCTCAGAGGCAAGTTAATCAACATCAGTGCTGTCCAGCTGCAAACCCGTGTGTTTCTCACATGAAATACTAAGGCAGGATGCACACTATAAAAACAGTGTCCACCTGCAAAAATGGCAAACCACTGGCCAAAAACCCTGCAGGGTTGTTGTCAGTGCACACGTGTGACAGCCACTGGCTTTAATGAGAACTGGACATTCCCTGAGATGGAATATGGGCCTTATCTTCATTAAACTAATTAATGTATCTCAAGCTGTGCTGATTATAAAGGGCTACCAAATAATGGTACAGAGAAATTTTGAGGGATGTTTGAGAAGGAGTTTTTGTTGGTTCTTTGAAAGATCTGGAAGTGAAAGATACACAATGTTACACTTTGCTGGATTCAAGTGGGATTTTTGGAGGGAGCATTCAATATCTGAAAAGACAGTCAGCCCTTATCTCTGCTATTAACATCTTAATAAAATACAGCACAACAAGCAGACCCGTCCCTTGCCAAGTGAGCTCTCAAGATGTCAGCCTTCTCACCAAACCCCTCTTCACATTTACTGATCTATATTGTAGCCCACAGCAGGATCATCTTGATCACTCTGGAGATCCTCTTCGTGAATAGTTCCTCGCACAATAGTGATTTCAGTTTAATAAGTTCCTCTAAGGCAATTAGGCACTGACTGAAAATAGTATCTGCTGCATTATCAGTAACTATGGTAGCCCATCTCTTACTGCTGTAGCCACACAGTGAGCTCCTTTAGCCACTCAGCAGGAGAATTAATCATGATTTGGTTTCATCCTCAGTCTTCTCAAATGCAAAGAAACTCAGGTCTCTTATTCCACCAAAGATTTTGGGATACTTTGGGATACTTCCTCAGAGTTACCTCAGGTGCAGAATATGTTGCTGAACACTGCTCTTGCCCACCAAAAAAAGTATGTGTAGAAAAATTTTGGTAGCTCTTCATGAAAAATGGGAAGCTGCCCTATTTTCTGGCAGTGACATATCAGGAAGAGGTTATGATCATTCTTGCCCCCACAGTGCAATCTGGAGGAAAATGCATTATCCCAAAAATATCACTGACATCTCTCAATTAAAAGCCAGCATGTAGAAATACTAAAAATGGAATTAAGTCTTGCATGTTCCAGAGATTCATCACTGGTGTCTGCAGGTAGACCCTCTACTGTATTGTGGCGTGGTCACAAGGGGAACCTTCCTTTCATGCATCTCAACAAAGATTGCAAAATCTTGTAGTTACAGGTGCAAAAAGGGATTCAGGAGCTTGGTTCGGATCTCAGCTTTGTCACTGACTACATTGTGATCGTGGATAAGTCAACCCATACTCATTTTATGTCCATCTCTACCACATGTCTGTCAGAAGCCTCCTATCAGAATTTCTCCAGGAATGCTTGGAAAGACCCCAGAGACAGGCAAGGACATACATAAACACTAATTATTGTTATATATGTGGCCATTTATTCAATTTTGAGTCCTGGGGAGAGAAATAGATACAAGATCTTGTCATTCTATCTGGTAGCCCCTATTATTCTCCTTCACATATTCAAAATATTACCAAACTAACCCTGCTGCAAATGAGCAGCTACTAACAAACAGTCCAAGACTACCCCTCCAAAATCAATTCATCTTCTAGCAGATGCCAGCAAGTAGATGCCTGTCCTGCCAAATAATGGAATTTGTGAAAGCACTGAAGATTATGAACCACATTATTTCCCAGATGCCCATGAAAGAGTCTGTGATTCTCCAAGAACAGCGATCAACTCCTTCACAAATCCAAACTGCTTCATATTTCAAATCCTTCTTGGCAAGGTGCGTTTCCTTTCACAGCCAATTAACCGCAAACTAATTTAGAGAGGGTTTGCTTTTGCAAACATAAGTGTCAGGTTCCAACAGAGAACATGTTGCTAAGAGCATGATATATGCACACATTCTGAGTTCTGTTGTTCTCTCATTCCCCCCAGACACCACTGATGATCCACACAGAGACACCTCAGAATTTAATAAACTCCTTTCTAGGAGAACTTCACGGGTGAAGAAAATTTTCAGCATATCTTACATCCTGAAAGCCCACATGGTTCTGCATTACCTTGCAGAGTGCTCCCGCTAGTTTAAATATGGATAAACTGACAGCAAAGGGTACTAACTACTAAGGAAAATGTGTTTCTACTATGAAAATGCAGATTATCTGCTTCACAGAGAATTCCAAAATTTGGCTTTACTCTGGATTAGAGAATAAAAGGGGGGTTGAAAACTTCAAACTCTCCACTTCTCCAGTAAAAAAAAAAACTTACTATAGCTTGTTCTTAAGATTTTGTCTACTTTAACAAGCAGCCAACACATTTAAGATCTCTGATTTGGACAATACTGCAGCTTCTTTTTACTAAGTACACATTTATCTTCATT
This sequence comes from Oxylabes madagascariensis, assembly GCA_013400675.1. Classification (NCBI taxonomy): domain Eukaryota; kingdom Metazoa; phylum Chordata; class Aves; order Passeriformes; family Timaliidae; genus Oxylabes; species Oxylabes madagascariensis. Next base: position 22,782 of record VYZR01123965.1, read on the forward strand.
ATTTATTCATTTTTAGGTGTAGCTTTACAATTGAAAACTTCAGTCTCAGAGGTTCCTAAAGAGCTTGGCTGTTGTCATATTCCATGATTTTGACAGCAAAAGATCCACTTGCCATTGTAAAAATCACTTTTTGTTAAAAAGAGACAGATGAACACGATATTTAGAGCTGCATTCCCTTCAATTTCTGCCAAAATAACAGGTATTCAGGAGACAGCAATTGTGTGTAGTGAATGTCCTCAACAAGGAAGGTTGTTTTTCATTTCCTCCTATGTCACATTACATTTTCCTCTTTATATTTCCTTTTAAATATTTAGACAGAGCAGAGAGTTTTAAAAGTGTCATTGACACAAATAAATGTTTAGGCAGTCAGTCTACCTTGGGTTCAGCTCTTGTCAGATCTGATAAGTTAAATATCACTGGATCTGGCCAGTAATTGGATGGAAGACCTCTGAGGAAAACTCAAGTGCTGAAGCAAGTGCCACTGGTTACTCAGTAGGTGTTTTTTTAACCTCAGACTCATCCTGAAATACGCCCTCAGCATGGTTATTATGAGCACTAGCTGAAAAAGGCATTTTCAAGTAAGATTTAATGTGTTATTTCTGTTAGGCACTGGAAAGGATTCCTGACACCTTCCTTTGAAAGTTGCTTAGCCCACTTTCGAGTTAGTTGAGCCCACTGCTACATAAAGCTGTATCTGAAAGTATGAAATCAATTTTTCATCATTTTCCTTTTAATAATAATACATTTTTAAAACCTTTTGTTTAAACAGTAACTTGTACATTGCTTTACCTTTAACGCTTCATTGTTGACCTTTTCCTTTACCCTCTCACTTTGTCTCTGAATCCAGCTCATGGACGTCCCTGTCCATGGCAGGGGAGTTGGAACAAGGTGATCTTTAAGGTCCCTTCCAACTCAAACCATTCTCTGGATACCACAGCATACATGTTTCCTTTTGCCATTTCAGAACCAGCATCAGCATCCAAGGATGGATATAATCCCACTTTAACAGCTGCTGATTATTGACTCGTTTGCCAAACCTTCTTGATGATTTTATGAGAGCACATGGATAAGGGGGAATGGCTTCAACCTGCCAGAGGGCAGGGTTAGGTGGGATATTGGGAAGAAATTCTTCCCTGTGGGGGTGGGCAGGCCCTGGCACAGGGTGCCCAGAGAACCTGTGGCTGCCCCTGGATCACTGGAAGTGTCCAAGGCCAGGTTGGACAGGGCTTGGAGGAACCTGGGTTAGTGGAAGGTGTCCCTGCTCATGGCAGGGGGTTTGGAACTGGAAATAATCTTTAAAATCCCTCCCAGCCCAAACCATTCCATGGTTCTATGACAAAGTGGAACTGACACTGACGGGACCACTCCACCCTTCAGGCTGTGGGATACATTTGGGCCAAGGACTGAGGAATTCTGTGGGGCTGCTTCACTTGCTGATGAACTCAGGACCTCCACACACGTGGCTCAACAAGTAACAAGTGCCAGTTCCAGTACAAGATCTCAGCGCTTCTGGGACCCCTGAAAAGCACCATGAAATTAATGTCCAGGTAAAACCATTCCTGGGATGTCAATTTTCCCTTTGTCCAGCACGGAGGTTGGACCCTGGAGCTCCCAATCCCCAGGCACTCTGCACAGTGAGGCTCCACACAAGTCTGGAAGCCTCAGCTCCAGGCAGCATGCCAGAGTTCAGCCAAACATATTTGCCTAAGTTGATATTTCTGTAATACATTTCAAAACATGACAAATCATTACTTTCTGACGTTTGCTATTCATATTTTTTTCCTCTTTACGCTTTCCAGGCAGGAATGGAAATTGCAAGTGCCACCATAGCAACTCAATGCAATAATATAAATCTTCAAATAACAATTTAAATGAAGGATGGTTGAAGTATTTTTATTTTGTAATAAATTTATACGTGTCAACTAGATCAGGTCTTCCTTTCTAAAGGGGTTTTGCTGTTTATCTAAAAAGACAATCCTTCACTTGAAAGAGTTTATAATGTTAGCCTGAGACAAAACACTGAGGTTTAAAACAATATCTCAAATACATTCTACTTATTAACATTAGAAAACCACTCACTGGCACCCACTGGAGTTTAGGTTCCTAAATGTCTATGTCTTTTTTCATTCCTGACATTCTTATTCACGTTTAATAGGAAATTATGACAGAACCAAGACAAAATCTATACAACCCGGTTATGGAGTCCTCATCCACTGCCACAAAACCAGGATAATTTCAAAGAACATTAACAAATGGCATTTCTAAAAGACTGGCAGTTGTCATATGCTCAAGGTCCAGCTTGAGACTACACAGCATATACACAGAGGAGATTATAGTTTTTCAGATATGTGGTTCCTGTAGCCAAGGTGGTATTTCTCCAAATCAGGATAGCACTCAACAAATTGGGGAATACAGTGGCATCCCTTCAACCTAACATGAGGGCCAAATTCCAGTTTTAGATGCTAAACACACATCATGGCAACTTTTGGAAGGCTTTCACATGTATTGTGCATTAAAGACTGAATCTCTATGCCAACCTCTAACAAAACTGCCCAAACCAGCAGCATGAGGATCCAGAGAAGTTACATGGAATCAAGGTTACATAAAGAATAAAAAGAAATCTGAGGTATTGTTAAGCCAAATAACTCCTTCCTTTCTGATTCCTTCATTTCTCATCAACTTCCGCCTAAGCGTATCTCCTTTACAATGAGCTTGTTTCCTCAACATAAAAATAAATTTGAAGAAGGACACCAAGATGTTTGTCAGCGTTCAGAGTAGGGAAATTTCATATTGTTTAAAAAACAAAGCTTTTGATATTAAATATTTTCATTCAGGACTTAAATATATCATAGACATGGTCTTTAGCAAAGGAAAAAAAAAAGTCAAAATTATATTAAATAGCTAATGAATTACAAAATACCTATAGCAGCCAACTGAATAGTTACCTTCTGGTGAAATACAAGTCCTTGGGAGTGACAAATGTCAATAAACAACACAGCTCAGGAGTGGGTGGTAGGCAAGACTAGATCCATCTGGCCTGTTGATGAGGAAGGAGGAGAACTGTAAAACGCACGGCTCCGGAATGTGACCAGGAGCACATATGCCAGGATGAGAAAACGGGAGCGTGCAGCAGCTCCCCCAGCCTCGTGCCCTTGTGGCAACCCCAAATCTGTGGGAACGTATGCTCCAGCCCTGCCTGGCGCTGTCCATATTTGTGCTCGGGACGCAATCGCCCTGCGTCCAACTGGGATGGGAGAATGTGCCAATCCTGGGAAAATCTGCTGAAATGAAACAGAAGTTGCTGACTTTTGTAGCCAGGTAGCCATAAATCCACCCTCCCTCTTTTTGCTGTTTTTGGGAATATCCTCCTTTCCTGGTCCACGAGGGGTTTTGCAGTCTACCTGACACACCTACTCCCTGCTTTGCCTCTGCCCCAGTCTGGGAACTGAATCCTCCTGCTATAGAGCACGGATTTGCTACACCTCCCGAAGCTGAGCTTGGGAAGCGTGGCTTTTATATGTGTTTTGATGAGCCATCAGCTATTTTAGATACTATTCATGCTCACCAACAGATTCTGAAATGAAACAAAATCTGCCTCTCATCACATGCACAACAGGATATAACAGATGTCACAGAGAAACCAAGTAATAGCAGTTTTCATGGTTGGATCCAACAATTACTTCTGCACTCCACTCCGCAGCCTCTGCCATAAAGCCCAATAAAAATGAGACACCTGCCCCCAGGAATCCAGTGTAAACTTATATAAACAAAGTCTGGCAAGGCCCAAGCCAAAAAAGCATCCAGATACACATTTTTCACACTAAAACCCACCCAAGTGTTAGGTTGTGCCTAATCTTGAATGCAGTGTGTCCTGTTGGAGCAAAGGATGTACACTGCTGGAGAAAGGACAAAACTGGGGTCTCTTCTGGGGAGAACTGAGAATATTGTGCTCATGTTTGCACTACAATCTCACTCTCCTCAACAATATTTGCTGGCAGGAGTGGTATCCTCGTGGGAATTCCACCACTGACCACTTGCAGCCACTGTGAATACGCCGTAACCCCCACCTTTTACAAAACAACAGCATTTGGCAGCTCCTTGCCAAACCCCCTCTAGATGAAAAGCCCAATGAAGATCCTTTTCTTCGGCTCATTGCACAGGAGTTGTACATGGCTTTTCTGTCCCTGTGTAATTTTCTCCTGCAATGTGTACTCAAGGTTAAAATGCTGTCCTTTCTCCTTGGTGAGATCTGTCACTGAACTATCAAAGTGTGCATGTTAGAGAGCCTGCCAAGTGGAGGGCTGAGTGATGCAAAGACAGACCTTTGATGCACGTCGTGACCTTAGTGCATTCCCTTTAAACTGAAAAAAAAAAAAGAAAAAAAAAGGGAAAGAGCCTCTTCTCTTTCCCATTTGGGGGCAGAAGGACATTAAGGAGCACTTTGGGTGCAGTAGCCCTCACATTTATTGCAATTATTACAGCATTGAGAGGCTCCAGCTGAGACCACAATCCCTTTATGATGAGCGGTGTAAGACATAAAGCAAGGGGAAAGCCTTATCTCAGAAATGCATAAACTAAACACAGTTAAAAAGGCTACTAAGGAAAAAATCCTCAACCCCTTTTCCATCATTAGGAATAGGCATAAATGAGCTTTTCTCCAAAATCCCAGTGAGATCTGTGACACAGTCAGGGGGAAGGACCCAGATCTGTGCTAGGCTGACGCCTCCATTTCCCAAAGACACACCTATGACAATTCCTCATCTCCCAGGTTCTGCAGCTCTTTCACATCCTGCACGGCCTTTGAGGAGACTTTTAAAGCGGTAAATCAACATTTACAAAGCTAAGTGCCTACACAGGCCTTCTGGGGATAATGGCATTCATTGTGTTAGCTTCTATTTGCCACAAAACAAGGGCAGAGAAGAAAACCACAGGTTTTGGACAGCACCACTATTACCTGCAGGAAATGTTCAGGCCGTGCATCTGGCACCATTTCAAACTCCTCTTTTCTCCCCATTTTGCATATCCAGCTGGGAATGTCCATTTTACTATCTGTTCACCTGGCCCAGTGTTTGAATACACATTGTGATTTAACCATCGCCACAGAAAAGAGCACTAAAGCTCAAACGTGACTTAGAGTACGGTTTAACAACAATCATATGGGAACTATCTCATTTTAGCTAAAAGGGAGTAGGATTAAATGCAATTAAGAGCTCCCAATGATGTAATAAAGACAACTAAAAAAAAAATCAAGACAAGTGGGCAAGAAGCAATCACTTTTCTGTCTAGAAACAGTAAAATAATGACAGTCTGATTGTTCATAGGGTCGCCAAGGCCAAAATGTGCAGAATGACCTTCATTAAGTCATACTTTGTACTTCTGCTGGGGGACTGTTGCATCTGCTCCTTTTGATTTGGCTTGTCTGAGTAACAAAGCTCCCAGCGATCATCTAAACCTCATTTGGAGCACCTGTGAACAATTCATTATATTAATATAACAGCAGGGGAGGAGTGCAGATACTAATAAATAGGTTGTTGAGCAGCTTTTGCTGCCAAGGTTGCTTTACCCAGCGAGGAAATATCCCTTCCACCCAAAAGCTGTGGAACTGCACCGAGACGCCGGGCTCGGTTGTACCACGACATGTCAGAACACACATCTGGTGCTAGAGAAGCATGTAAATTAATTTTGCCTTTCCAAACAGTTGATAAATGTGTGTCTAATACTTCTGAGGGACTGCAGCATGATTTGAAACAGTTTGTTCTCAGTTAACGTAGAACAAATGTTCTCTGGCTAAAGGTGGCTATGAAAGGCATTTGGTAACGATTTGTACCAGCTGGGCTTCTCATTACTTTGAATAGATTTGTGTAAATCAGCACATAAAAATAAGCAAGTGGTCAATGCCTTTAATTGCATTTGGATCTGCTGCAGTAATGGCAAATATCAGAACTTGTGCATTTGTCCTCGCATTCTGCAGTTCTAGAAAATAGATTTTTTTTTTTTAATAGAAAGAGCAGCAAAAAGATTTTGCTGTTAACATCTATTTAGTCTGGTTTCAACTTAGTCACATTTTGCAAATGTCAGTGAAAAGCAAAGGTCAAATGGGAAAAAAACAGTATGCTATGGATCAGTACAATTACAGAGAGCAGAGTAGCACAGGGTTATGGAGTCAGCTTGGGAGAAAAACATATCTGCAGCGTTGGATATACACAGGGCAAAATCCTGCCCATGGAGCAGCACAGATATCATCTTAAAGTAGGAGAAAAAGATATTGTTTATGTTAGTGTACTTTAAGATATTTTCCCAGCAAAACAGAGAATGTCAGGTTTTCCATACATTGCCTTTTATTTTTTTTTTTTTTAATATATATATTTGGGCAGCTTTGGAACAGCCTTGGTTTGGAACAGTTTGCAGGCCTGAGCATCCTCATTGCGACCATCCCTGGGAGTGGAAGTTGTCTAGCTCAGCATTAAGTACCTAAAACCCTTGATATCTCTTTCTTGTATTGTCTTTTGTCACTCTTATACTGCTGTGTGTGGGAGTTGCCCAGAGAATTCAGGCTGCCCTTGAATCCCTGGAAGTGCCCAAGACTGGGCTGGACAGGGCTTGGAGCACTCTGGGATAATGGAAGGTGTCCCTGCCCATGGCAGGGGTGGGACTGGGTGAATTTTAAAATCCCTCCCAACTCAGGCCAGTCTGGGATTTTGCGTTGATTCTAAAGCACTTGAATCACTTGAAAGGAATGGGAAATTAATAATTATAAAGTATTCTGCCATTACAGATTTGGTAGAGTGTTTGTAACTATTGTTCTGGAGGGCACACCAAATCCACACCGTGGTGTCCCAGACCAGCTGAACTGAAACAGACACTGCCCTGTTTTCACCCCTTTATATAAAGAAGTGAAAATTAGAAAAGGAGGGATGCTACACATATCAACAGCCAGGAGGGAGAACATTCAAAGCACAGAATTTAATACAATCAATAAACTTTATATCAGTATAACAGAGTCAACAGCATAACTCTCATAACATCACAACCTCACATTTTCTATGTCACCGTTGACATGCATTAAAGATTACTTCTTTCAGCCAATTTTCTCCTCATAGCACAATCTTTTTATCCTGTAAATACATTTGTTGGTTTCTCAGCATCCAATTAAACATGTAAAGAAAGGCCATAAAGATATCCAATTTCTATATTTTAATTTCAATGAATTATTTTAAACTTAGCCGCCATAAAGTATCTACTCTTTGCTGGCATTGATTTAGCAGAAATTGGTAATTGTCACACTGCTTGTGGGGTATCAAATATAAACATTTTCACATTTATTATGAAATCCTCTCCAGCAACATGAAATTGAAGGCTGGACAAAACTGCTTTTATAGAAAACCAAGCTAATTTTTATCTTTTTTTTTTCTGTAAGGGATGATCATTTGAAACCTTTGAGCTGAAAGGAATCACAGGGCACAAGCAAGCTGAGGGATTTTCAGTAATTGTGTCTTTCCCATTTATCTTCTGCATAGATAGCTATGAAATAAATACTGCACGTGAGCAAGTGTAAAAATGTACTTGAGGTACTTCTGTTAGATGGAATCTCATCCTCCTGAAATTGCCTTTCCTATGAAAGATGCCCAGTGACAACCAGCAGTTTAACCAGCTGGGGATATATACAGTCAGTTACCCCTCAGCCTTAAACTGTTATCTGATTTGTCCCATAAAGCAAAATATATGAGGTACATGATCCAGCGTGGGGATAATGTACAATAAACATAACTTACACTGCAGGAAAATGAGTTCCTGTTGGACCATCTCACAACAGAATCAGCTGTGGAAGAATCCACCCAATCTGTCCAAAATGTTTTCTTGTTTTTATTCCTTTTCCCCATAAGCATAATTAAACCCAGTGGTTTTGGTCAGATAGCTCTGTGATAGCTTTTAAATTACTTATTCTAGTGGAGCCTGCCAAAACTTCTATTTTCTCCCCCTTTGAAAGTACAATGTGCATTATTTGCTGCAGTGGCAAGGCAGTACAATCACGCTGTTCTTTCCTCAGCCCTTCCCTCTCCACTTTTACAGAGCATTCATTCACCTCTGTCTTTTTAGGTTTCTTCTCAGAACAAGAGGAGCTATGATTGATGAAGAGTGGAATGCATTCAAATGACTTTCAAAAATCATGAAGTTAAAAGCCCTCAGGACTTCTGAATAATAGCTCCTAAATATGTTTACATTCTAACAGGGATTATTAACTAACATCTCAATTAGAAGATAAAAGGAAAAAATATTTCTTTATAGGACTTTTTATAGTTATTTATTTTCTCAATGAACACAGACTCTGTCAACTCTTGGCCATATTCTGGAGTTATGTAATTTTGTACATATTAATCACCACTTGAGATGCTCTGCATCTTTTTAAAGCTACAAGGATTTGGAAAGAACATCTTCATGTTGCTTGCATTCTCAAATAAGGGCTATAAATTAAAAACCAGCAGTTCTGGGGTGACTTTCTTCACCTAAACTTGTGCTTTCATTGAGGAATTTTGGATATGTAACCCACACATTGTGAAAAAGTACAGAATTTGTGGCTTTGAGACTCAGAGGCTCGCTCTGAGTTTGTCCCAATAAATACTGAATATAATAGGTCAGGAGACCTGTGCCCTGAGGAATTATCATCCAAAGTTGGTAGTCTTTGGCTGGAAGAGAGCCTGGAACATGTATTTTGACAGCAACAAGCGTATTTTTCTAATCTCTGACTTCTGAATGAAGAAAAAGAGCATTATGAGGTGATGAGATGAGAAGAAAAGGAGGTGAGGGAGGGAAGCCTGGCATGGAGCGGCACGGAGAGGAAAACACTTGAGTGGAAAGGCTGAAATGGGGACACAGTGCTGGAGGGACAGACAGAGCAAGAGCCAGGACAGGTCCCCACCAGCTGCTGTGAGTGGGCAAACACCACCAGCTCCAGCAGCAGTGTTTGCACAGGCAGGTCTATGCACAATAAATTCATTATTGTTCTAGAAACCAAGCATATCAAACCCAGCTTTTCATTCTGACCATGGCCCTGATTTACGCCATTAATGGGTCTCTAAGCTCTATGGTTTGTCAGTATTACGCAGACTTTGTTTGAAGAGCACAAAGAAAAAAAATCACCATAGGAAATTGGAAGAATTTGCCCATAAATGGGTTTGTAGGAAAAGTAACTCCCCTAAGGTTTCCCAAGCTTCCCCTTATTGTCGTAAGTTCACTGCAAACACTCTCTGAAATTTCATCTATTCTCATTGACCATTTCCCTCTGGCTTTCTTGTGTTGTGTTTATTTTTATTATTTCTTAATTAGATTACAAACACTTTCTACAGAAACAGTAAAACACTGCCTCTGGTTCCTGGTAACAGTACATTTAAAATGTATATTAACTCAATGTTTTAATTTCGAGCTGAATGCAAATTAAATTAATCTTTCAACACAAACAGTAACTTGTCATTTTCCTCAGTGCTTTGTGTCATGCAAAATTTGTTCAATGTTTAAAAAGCCATTTTTAAACAAAATTGGCCACTGACTTCAGAACAAGCCTTGTTGTCTCGTGTTATTCCAGGCCTGTAGTTGGTGGAGGGAGTCATCAAGACAGTTTTATCATTTTCCAGTCACTGCTCTTGCTACAACCTCGCATAAAGTCTTGCAAGCAGTTGGAAAGAATATTTTACCTTTTTTTGGTGTGACACTGCCTCACTGCTGGCTGGGATCACCGTCATCAAGGTACTGACAAACATATTTACTCATTTCCCTTCGTTAAAAAGCTTTGACCACAAAAATTTGTTTCCTAACAAAGAGCTGTGGGGTGACCAGTTTGGGCAAAAAATTCTAGGGGAGGGAGGGAGCACTGGCAAGCACAGGGATGCTGATCTGCTGCTGTTTGGCCAGTGACCTCTCCGTGCCCAGGGAGGTGTCCCTGATCCCCCTGGGACTCTCCATCACAGGATTGCCCGGAAAAGGGCAATCAGTGCCAATTGCTAATTAACCTTCCCCACCGCTGGAAACCCACTGGCAGGGAAAACATCTTTATGAGAGCAGAGCCAGGGAAATGGAGGTGACAGGGAGTGGTGGGAAGGGTCACACATCTTCATCATCAAGAAACTAAATGAAAGGAAGGGCGGATGTTCCAGGACTTTAGTTTCCAGTAGCATCACAAAAACAACGTGTTCAGCGCAAAAATAACACATTTTCCACAGGAACTCTTTACCCTTAACACCAGAGTCCCTTTCTCCTGACAGTTAAATCATGGAGAAATTTATCTTTATCTTTTATTTTAAGCCATTAGTTGTTTGCTTTTCAGGACAGCTCTGAACAATTTCAGCCAGCACTGCCTGGAAAGGTTTGCTGTGATATCTGATACTCGGTGTCAGTTCTGTGAGGAGAGCACAGAAGCAGCCAGTTTTTCTCAGAGGTTTTCTATGTCCTGAGTCCTTAAAAATAATGTTCACTGTGAAGCTTAAATCAGCACTGTCGGGGGCACCCAGTGTTCTTCCTAACAGAGCAGCCCAAGGCTGCCAGAGGTATTACACTGCTCTATTGAAGCCTGCTGTGAGGTGGAAATACTGCCCCGGAGTTCATGACTTTGTAGCTGTAAAAAAAAAAGAGATGACGATCAGATCTTATTATACCACCTCGTGCACAGCTCAGTGGCAAAGGGAAAATCCAATACAGGGCTCTGTGGACCAAGAAATCCCAGGAAAGGTGTTTGTGGAGGGGGGAAAATAAAATCCCAAAAGCAAAACCCAAACAAGGTGGGAAGAGCAGGTTTAACTTTCCATCTGCACGGTACAGACACTCCCAGTGAAAACTGAAGAGTTTCCATCCCTATGATCCTTTGTGACTGGCACAATAACTAATTTCCCTCAGGCTTGCCCTCCCTACAAGTTTTTAGCTGTGCATGTTAACCTGCACAACGTGGTTCATTAAAAACACTGCACTTGTTGGAGGCTGTGGAGAAATCAGGTTGCCTAAAAAATTTTTTGCAAAGATTTCATAGATCCGGGATGAAAATTTTCTGATCAAAATATATGAAAGGGACTGAGATAAGAGAACCCCAGATTTAAGCTCATGCCCTCACTAATTCAAGTATTCCCTCTCTCACTCCCCTGCCCTTCAGCTCAATGAATATTTATTGTTACAAAGTGGAGGGGCTTTAAACAGGAGAGATCAGGAGCGGCAGAACAAGCCCCCAGCCTCGTGGCCGAGCACCCTTCCACAGATGCTGCAGCAGGACAGGTCAAAACCCCTCTCCCAGTTCTGCACCCACCCGGCTGCTGTTCCCCACTGCCCTTTGGAGAGCTGGGAATGGAAAAGAGCTTCTGATTCACGATCATTACACCTGCTATTACTCCATTTTTGTGCTGTTATTAACCAACATTTCCGTTTTTTGAGCTGCACACCTGCCCTTGACTCTCACCTCCCCATGCTACCAGCATTGCTAGGAGCATTTCAAGGATTCCCTCTCCCTGGATGGTGTTTCCCATGGAAGAGGATGTTTTAGGGGTGCTCACTGTACGCAGGACACCAGGGTAAATATTATCTCAGGTTATTTTTATGTTTGCTCTGGGTGGTAGTGTTGCCAGGAAAGCCATCAAGCAGGATTTCACACATAATTACAGCCCGGGAATGAAGTTTGATGACTTGCAGAAAATATCAGGAGATTGATCTGCTACTGAAGAAATAAGGCCAGGTTCTAACAACTGTTAGAAATGAAACTAAGCATTCACTTTCCAGGACACATTTGATTTAATTTTAACACAGACCTATGAATGTCACTATAAACACTGCATTTGTTAAAATATTAATACAAATATCTAAGGAAGAAATAATTGGGTGGTGGCTTTACCTTCTGACAGAGGAAAAAAGCTCATTTTAAATAATTCTATTACTTCCCCCAGACAGGGCTTGTAGGTTAGTTACAAGGAACTCACAGGTCACACAAAAGTGCAATGATAAAAAATGCAGGTACTGTGAAACATTTATAAAGAGAAAGTACGAGGGAGTATGTAGTTTAGAATGTGAAATGACATTTTGGCATGGAACAGATCTCCCACAGGGCAGTTTTGAAACTTGCAGAAGTTCTTAAAATGACATCTTTCAAACTGAACAAACATCAAACGCGCTGAAGTCGTTACCTCAAAGTGCTTCGCTGATAAGTCAGGCTGGGAAGACGCTAAAAATAAAGTTGCCCGGTTGTACAGCTGGCAGGAGCAGCGTGCCAGGAGCTGTGACCCCGGTGAGCTCTGCCCACGCCGTCCCTGCTCCAGCTGGGATGAACTCAGGTTTATTTGGATAGACATGAGCAGCACAACGGGGAAATGCATCCACAGAGGAGAGGGAAAGGCAGGGATACACCATGGATACGGACAGGCACTGACATGAGCCAGCACAAGCCATCCACAGGTGAGTCCTGACCCAAAACAGCTCCCAGAAGGTGACAAGAGTAGCATCTCTGCCCTGTGACTGCCAGGACAGCACACAGTTTTTTGGGTTTTTTGTTTTATATGCTTAGTGACACAAAAAGCTCTCTCAAAATGCCAAATTTATATTACTGAGCCTCTTTAGTTTAAAGAGCAAACAAGAGGGCAGAAAATGAATGGGACAATACAGGCATTTATCCATTGATTTAATAAGCTCTGTGGAATTAGGAAAAAACCTGACTGTTAAAAGGGAATTCCTTTTTTGTTCAATGCATAATTAACCCATGGACCCCTCTTCCCCAGCCCTTGTTACACATTAAAGCTTAGCAGGACAATGTGGATTTGCTACTGTTCTTAGGTTTGCTGTGGTTCTTTTCTTTCCTCAAAATGGCAAACCTGGGGTCCCAACCATAATGTGACAGGAGTCTGCCACTTCCAGGTACAGAACCTCACAGTAAGTTCCCCTAGCTGAATGAGAGTTCCTAGCCATTGACCAAAACAGAAGAAAAGAATAAATGTTCCTTTGCTTTCACCCACCACTGATCTTCCTTTAAATGCACGGATGCTTTTGCATTACTTTCCTTAACTACTGAAGATACAAGCAGAATTCTTGTACCTGCCCCCAACTGGAAGGTTTGCTGAAAATAAGACCTCTAAACTGCCGCAGACTGGAGTAATGCTTTGCATGAAATTCACCATTAAAAAGTTGTAGAAACACTTCTGTCATTTTTTTCCCGATTCTGAGAAAAGCTGAGTTACGTTGCTGCATCCACATCAATCCCTTCTCCGTCACCAGGGATGAGATTCATGCTGATCTGTTGGCACTGTGATTGTTCAATTATTCCATTTGGTTCTGCTACAGGAATTTGGGTTGGTTTAAACATATGTAAGTAGTTGCTGTGGGGTTTTTTCCCTCCTCTGTGCACTTCCATAAATCCACATTAGCAACCAACCTTGCACTCATCCCCTTGCGCTTTGCTCTTCCTCACAGCAAAGGAAAAGGAACCAAAACCTCACACAAAAACCTGATATGGTCTCTTGGCCACAGACGAGCCAGAAGACAGAAGGAAAAAGAAGTCCAGACCTTTGGAAACATTTTCTCCACACAATTTCCATTCAGCTCACCGGACATGGATTTTCATGCCCTGGTTGCAGGCTGGTTGTACACGGAGAGCCCACAAGGGCTGTTCCTGACCAAGCAGCTTTGCAGGAGTCTCTCCCCTGCAATCCCTGCTTTCACTGCAGCCATCCAAGACTGTCTCTGAAGGAAGAGATTGCTCATTCTCTCACAGACTGTTCCAGGCACTCAGCATTATGGAATACAAGCTTTCCAAAGGGTTTATTAACCTCCGCACAAGAGAACACGTTATTCCATTTTGTAGACAAGAAGCCAATAAAAAGGCTGATTTAGGCATTCAAAATCAGTGCCTAGCTCTTAAGTGTGTAATCCAAAGAACAAAGGGCTAGAGTCTGCAAAGAAAAGGTCATAAATATTTTAGGGGACGTCTTGATACAAAAACAAACAAACAACAATCTTCCTCGCTTCACTTCATTTTCAAAAGCCAAACTGTGCTGCAGGAAAATTTTTCCCACTCCCCAAAGTCAGCTGGAGGCAGACACTCACTACAGAGAGATCAGTCTAGCAGGTAAAAGACAGGATATACAAAGATTTTTGCCTTCAGTTGCTTGTGTCATTGGAGCTACAGAGGAAAAATCAGCCTTTTGCACAACAGCAGGACTGGGGTTCTCATGTTCCAGTGAGTAAATGGTTGTTTTTGGCAATTCCTTAATTCATCTTTATACCAGTGAGGAAACTTAATGGAAAGAAAGGGAATCAGTGCCCATGCAATAGCTTAATTCAGGGGGACAAATGATAACTACATCAGGTGTTACTCTAGATATTTGTGGGCTTTTAGCACACCCCGATGTGTAATTTTTCAGCTGGAGAAATAGTGGTGTAGCTTCACAGGAGTCAGTGAAGCTGTAACAGTCCAGCTAAGGATGATGGAGGGAGCTGTATATGTATTTTCTCTTTCTTGCTTGCTCTCATTATTTCATCGTTAATTCACGTTGGGTCCTTGAAGAGGGGACTGCAAAAAAAGACAGCAACAAGCAGCCCCTTTTTGCTTATCAACCTGTCCCTTTACTAATTGCCTGATTTTGCCTTAAGCAAACAGTAAAAATGAGGTTTTCACATTTTCTCTGCATTCTTAACCACAGATGGAAAACATTTGTAATACACTGCTTATAAGAAATGAGCTCCCAGTCCACTGTGGATCTTGGGCAGCTGCACAGGATTTGCTGTGATGTGAGACAGAGCAGAAGTGATTCCACAACTGAGATGCTGCTGTCTCCACAACACAACAAAGTGCAGATGAAAGGCTTTGAGCTATTTCAGCCCAGACAGTGCTACACACAAATCACACATAACTAGGTTGACTTAACTTTGCTCTAAATTCAATGATGGTAATGAATTTTTACATCTTCTCTGCTATTAGCGACTTGCATGTAACAATCCCAGTAACATTATCACAAATTCCTGTGATACTACAATATTAATGGAAATGTAAAACTAAACTGCTAAAACTTAAAACCGATTAATAAAATATCCCGTCAAATAGATTCATTTCACTTCCTAAAGCAAAGAACTTCACTTGATCTCAGAGCATTAACTATTTGAAATGCTAAAACATTTTTCTTTCAGTTGTAAAAGATTTTTCCACAGGCAAGAACTTGTTTGTCACTACTCACAGCCTTCCCACGAAAAACAAGAACCCTGCTCTGTTTCCTTGCTTAGGCACTGGAGTGTCTAACAAGAAGAGTTAGAGATTACTCCAGTGAGCTAATTGGGTTTCAGAAATGGTTTGGAAAGAGAAGCTCTCTCTGGTTTTCTCCTCTGTTTGGGGAAATCTGACTTGCCAGTCAAAATTAGGATCTCTGTTAGCACGGGCAGCACAAAGCAGACCTTCACTCTCTTCTGCTTAGTCTGGAGACAAGAGCAAAAAAGCCAAATTGAAACGAGTTCTACAATGAAGTCCCAGATGTGAAATTTCTCAGATTTGAGTATCTGAGTTCAATCTAAATTTGTACAGGCCTCATTGCAGGTGACTTGCTGTGGAGACTCAAATCTGAGTTTAACAGAAAAGCCAGTTTGAAGCAGGGAAGCACCCAGCACATCCTTGTGACTGCCAGGGAAAAACACAAACACGCTTCTCCTGCTTCTTCTCGTGTTTCAAACAAACTGAGCACTTGGTACCTTCCCTGGGGACACCAAGAATTCCTAAAAGCCTGGGAATTGTGAGCCTGGTTCAGGCACATCCACGCTGGGTGCAGTGGGGACCAGCACAGGGCTCTGCCTTGCGTCCAGCTGCGCCTCCAACTGCGGAGCTGTGGGAATGTGGGCAGCGCTGACAGACATCTCCTCATCTGTCAGCCAGGAGAAGTGTGATTCCCAAACGGGAGAGCAGCAGAGAGAGCCTGGGGTGAAGGAGTTGCAGGTTTCTCAGGTCTCTCCACTTCCACAGACAAGGGTTGGTGTTTTCTGAGTGCTCCCACGAGCACAGAGCCATGATTCCAGTGGGATGAACAGAAGGAAGGAAATTTTGGGCGCACTTGCACATTTAAACAGATTAAAACAGACCTGCACTGCCTTCTTTGCCTCAGAAAATCCATGGGTAGAATCCTGACTTCTGTGAATTTATTGGCAAACAGGCCAAGGGCTCACCTCTCGTGTTTGGTAAAAGACCTTTCCATAACTGCTACAGGAAGAACTGCCCTTAAACAAGAGCTCTGAAGAGCCTGGAGCGCAGCCAAATGGGGAAACAAGGTTGTTATTCGCATGATTTTAATCATGATAGACAATTAGCAAAGCTTAATTATATTGAGAAAGAAAATCAGAGCAAGTGGCAGTAATGAATTTTCCTAGTAAATCTCTTGTGCTTCAGAATAAAACCAGCTGACCTATAAATACAATGAAATTAGAGGAGGTGTTTGCCCACGTGGCTTAGCTTTGTGCTGCCTGGGCTGTGAGTGTGGCTCCTTCTCTGAGTCCCTTTTTATCATCTTTCTCTCCTGCAGTATTAATTCTGGGAACAGAATTACAGTTTAGCCATTTAGATGACACCCAGAGTCTAGGCAGCAAGAGGAAGCTTTTTTTTTTTTCCTGTAGCTCAACTTGGTAGTATTAGAAGTTAATAGGCTTAGACAACCAAGGATTTTTAAAATACTGCTGTTAGCTAAAATAAATATTATTTAGAACTCACTAAGTGGGTTATTTTTTTAATATTGTGAAAGTCGGAATGCTTCCAGAGGATTTTCTGGCTATAATAAAAATACTAAATTGAGTACTATCAGCCTTAGAAGATTTCGAAGAAGATTTCTCATGTTTGTGTTAGTAGCCTATAGACCTGATACTTGGAAAGTGAAAGCGTCTGGCTTAACTCAAGAGTGCTATTTAAATCATTAAACCTTTTAATAGCACCGTAATAATGGAGCTTATAAAACAGAGAAGCTTCTGGTGAAAGCAGAAAAACCCCTGTGGGTAATTTTACGTTGGACATCTTTAAATGCAAACTGTGCTTTATGGAGGTGTGAGCAGCACTTTCCTCTCTCTGTTGTAAAGCCCAGGAGACCAAAATGCACCTCAGTGGCCAAAAATGGCCAGGGGAGTGCCACTCCCGTGAGCCTGAAGTGACCTTGGCAAAGTCCAGACTGCTCACAGAGATTTGCAGGGTGGCAGATGAGCGAGGGCAGGGGGTGTCTCTGCTGGGGGTGCTGAGGTCTGAAAGCTTTATTTGAGTTTTTTTGAAGGTTTATTTGAGTCTGGGTGGCCTGAGTGCACCTCCACCTGTTCTGGGGGTGGCAGTGCTGTGTTGGAGCTGGAGGTTTCTCAGTTCTCTCCACTTCCACAGACAAGGGTTGGTATTTTCTGAGTGCTCCCATGAGCACAGAGCCGTGATTCCAGTGGGATGAACAGAAGGAGGGAAATTTTGGGCACACACACAGCAAACAAAAGCATTAGAGGTTAAAACAACCCCCTGCAGCCATCCTTGCCTTCTTCCCACCTTCCCTTTACTGCCTGCCTGCTGGGAACTTCCCTTGATAACAGTCACAGCTTGCTTTGGAGCAGTGCTCATCAGCAAATTTCTGACAAAACAGATTTTCAGGGAAAAGTATTGATTCATTGACACCAAGATGTTTTAACCTCTAATGCTCTTGTTCCCCGACAGCTGATTTGCTTGGGAATCAGGATCCCCAGTGTCCAGTGGCATGGGCAGTTCAGGTGACACACAATTCTGTCTGTGCCAGGGACAGCAGTGCCGGGCTCCCTAAGCCATGAGCACAGGCCTTGAGATTCTGGGGCTCTGTGCTTCCCAGTAAGAAGACAGAGCTAGAAGAGCAGTGCAGGTCTGTTTTAATCTGTTTAAATGTTTTTCAAACATTGCAGTCATGTAGAAACCCAAGCATCTTCCAAGTGGGGGCACATACATCCACTTCAAGTATCTCAGAGCCTCAGTTCCAGAAGTAAAATAACCAGACCACTGTGTGCATCCCCTTTTGGCAGTGTAAGACAAGTATCTGGGCTTGGGTAGCTCATTCTGAGTTAACTCTGTGCACTTCTGCAGTGTAACACACTCTGTGCCTCATTTCCCCACTGGAAATGAATGAAAGCCAGTGCCTTTCTCTCCACTTCTGTCTAATTTACACTGTAACCTCTTTGGGCCAGGACCTATTTCTTGCTACTTGTTCATACAGTGCCTAACACAAAGGCAACCTAATCTCAGACCCTTTTTTAATGCAAATGTAATAGAGAATGGGCTGTTTTAACAGAAAGGGTAATTTTGGTTCCCCCTCGGTAATGGACTCTGGGAACAGATAATTGGGCTGTTTTGTCATTATTCTTTTTAAGTGAGGTTAAGGTCCTGTTGGTGGCAAAGTGAAATATGTATTGCAGGCTAATCAGCACTCCAAATCCAAATGTGCCAGGGCAGAGCTCACCCTGCGTTCAGTGCACTCAATAGATGGGTTGTACTGACACAATTAAAGGAAGAATTTGGCTGTGTACACATGTAGATCGTTATACTCACGCATCTCCCTTTACTGCAGATCATGCAGAGAAGGGTTTGAAGACTAGAACATAACAATTATGGGTCTAGACAGAGCCTGCCTAAAGGCACGAGCTGCAGCTAGAGCAGTTCAAGTGACTGCCTCCTCCAGAGGAAGCAATCAGAGAGGCAGTGGCACTTACACCCCTCATCTAGCACAAAACCAGACTTAGCCCCGTGGCAGGGTGAGCTGTGCTGCTGCACTGGGCTTTGCAGAGGACTGGGAGGACACACACAACCAGCCAATGCTCCTCAGCTGGGGGCAGCAGCTTTGGAAGCCACAGAAGGGAGCTGCTGGCAGCCTGCGGTGTCCTCTCGCTCCAGTGTCAGCAGGGTCAGCGAAGATGTAACTTGGTAAATCCAGCCCAAAGGACAGAAGAATTGACTCTGTGTCCTTACATGCCACTGGCTGTCAAACAGCTGCTTCTCCTCACACAGGGAAACATGTTTTTCATGGTGCTAGAACTAAAAAAAAAAAAATTGCCATCGCTTCTTCATCCACTTAGTTTTCAAATACATTTCAAATGCAGCAACTTTTATCTTGGTGCTGTTTGTTTCAGTCCAAGAGAAAGCAAAGGACTGCCAACCCTCCACCATTTCTGAGCATGAAGGGCAACTTATCAGAAAATAACATCAGTGGCAGACACTAAAAATACCTTTATCCCAAGGTTTCTCCCCTGCTTTCCCATGGATAGCACATTTAAATCACTGCCAGATAGTCCAAACCAATAGTGGGCTATTCTGGTCAGTCTTTTAATAAATCCATTTTTATTACAGTGAACCCCATTTGCTTTTGAGTGCAAGTCAGGGTGTTGATACAAATCACAAACCCATGTATGAAATACACTTTGGATCTATTAGAAACTTTCTTTCCCTGCAACATCCACAAAACCATGACTTAAATCAAACAGGTCTTCTCCTGGCATGCAGAAAGAAAAATCCTTAGTCCCAGGATTTACACCTTTAGTCACATGGATCCTATATCTGACAGTGTCCTACGGACATTGCAAAGAAAACCTGCTCATTCCAGCTGTTACCTGAGTCTCAGAATTCCTTTTACACTTAGATTTTAATCCCCTAATTACATGACTTGTAAGCCACTGAATTCTCTGTTCATGAGAAATTGTCTAGGATGTCTTGCAGCAAGACAACAGTGTATGTTTCTGCTCTGTTTAATTCTCACCTAATGAAGAAATATTGGACCAAACCTACAAAAGCCAATCTCAGGGAGAAAACAATCAGCATACTCTCATTTCTATAAATGCCACGGAAAAAAAATCATCTAATATATTTGAAATTTCAATGCCTTTTCCCCCCAACACCTTAGGCATTAATGGCTTTTTAACAGGACACAGTCTGTAATTTTCTTGAGGCAATTTTCCATGTTTTTTCACCTTCAGAAAAAAAACCATACTGGGTTAATCTTTCCCCGCTGACATCATAAGGATGATTTCTGCAGTTAAAAAGGTCTTCAAAACAAAAGGAATGAAAACAAAGGAGTCCATTTACAGTTCCTTTGCCGAGCAGACAAGCCATACCGGAGGGTTGTTCAATGACAGCCAGTGGGACAATTGTCCATTCCAACGATTATCAAACTGCAATGTGCATCCAGCAGCCCCTGCATAAATCCTCGCATTAGAGCCCGGACTCTGCTGTGTACAGACTTTAACCACATCTCATTTGTGACTCAGGAGACCTGGCTTATGCTCCTGGATTTGCCATTGCCCTCTGATATGCTCCCCTGCAAAAATCTCTGCCTGTCTCTCTCTGTTTCTCCACCTCTGAGATGGGGATCAGGGTATCCTTATAAAACCCCCTCCTGCGGAGGGAGCAACGGGAATTGTTAAGTTTCACCCTTTTGAGTGGCTCTCTTGGAAAGCAGAGAGTTTCAGTCTTCATTTAAAGCACAAAAGCTGGTGTGTCTGTGGTGCTTTGAAAGGCACTTTCACATCGAGCTCTGAGAACGCGAAAATGAAAACACCTGCGAAACAAATTCTGTTTGTTTTTCATCCATTGTCTGTGCACACTGACATGCAGTTCATCTTCTCTTCAAGGGGAAAAAAAAAAAAAGTTCGCACTTAAGCACTTATTTCTGCTGCAAAACCATTCATATAAATAAAAGAGAGACAGAGAGAGACAAAGTGCTCTGTACCGATACTTTAAGCTGACAGAGAAAATGCTCCTTCCACAACAAACCCAAGCACACACCAGGAGGACAGCACTGCTCCTGATTTTCATCTCTGAGAGAAAATGAAGAAGAATGAAGAGCTACGCCTCACTTACTCTTGAAGCAAATCAAAAGGAATATTCTGGTATCTATTTTTTATCCTCCTGTTCTGGTTAATGAAAACAAAAGACCTAAATATTTGATTACTTCCCCTCTGTGTCAAAAAGAAATAGTTCATGTCCTTTCTAGTTTGACAGAATGGAGACTTGTTAGATCTCAGGCCTTTCATCTGAAACAGCATCACACAGGTTTGCACCAGCCTAACCTATTAAAATAAAGTTGGGCTCTGAAAAGCTGCTCTTTTTTCCCCCCTTTTGGAACTGCACTGCAAGCAATGATTAGATTGCATTTGCCAATAAATCTATAGGGATAAGTGAACCAAAATAGCTACTCCCTCCCCAACCTATCAGTTAACAGGCTCCCTTTGTAAATGATGCTACCATTTCATGATTTGCCTTAAAACTTACTCAGCTCTGTGTCCTGTGCCCTCCAGAGTAAATACGACCCATGCTAAAGGCTGTGCAAAATGCATTCCGGAAATCCATATTTGTGAATTAATATTTTAGCAATTTCAGCAGAATTCACAAGTTTAGCTATGTGGAATCCAACACATGCAGGATCCTTCAAAACTCTGCAGTTTGGGTGGAAACACATCTCAGCAAAACCACCCTGTGTTAGTGCAGAAAAAAATTAAAGTGATCAGAAACTGATTTGAACTAATGGAGACATGAAATGGTAAGGGAGGATAATGTTAAGACCTACGTATGTTGTGGTAAGGAGTTGTATTTCAGAAAATCACATGTAGCATACAAAGAGTCATGGAAGTCATGGGAAGAGCGACCTTGTTCCACCGAGGTCATTCAAATTCTTCTAATATCAACTCCTGCTTGTCAGGATTATCAGAAAAATGGGTGGTTGCGCTTGTTAGTGGTATGGCTTTTCCCTGATGTACTGAATAGTACATTTGGCTACAGCACAGCTTCCATTTCATTCCCAAAATTTCCCTCCAACTGCATTTCCAGTTCAGTTGTGCAGACCCCAGGAACTCAGTTTCTGTAACAGCTGTACCCCAGTTCTGCCCCACTCTGCCCCCTCATTTCCCCATTTACAATGAATTTGCTTCACATATTGAAAATGATTGCTTAGTATGACCCATGAATTTAAGGAGAACTTTTATTTCCAGTAATCACTGGTGCAGCAGTACTTTTCTGGCTGATGTTTTAAGTAACCTGAAGAGAAAGAAAGAAGAAGGAGATAAAAGAGTAATTTAAAGGACTTCAGCCTTTTAGCAGAGTTGTGCCAGTCTGAGGCTGAAAAGATCATTTGGGGTGTTCTTTACAAATGGTTGTGTAACCAAAAAGAAAGGGGAGCAAATCAGGGCATGATTGGTTTCTGTAGCAAGAACTAGGAAAGAGAACAAATCAAATTTAACACTAGGAAAGCAATAATGGGAAATGCCTGTCTCCCCAGCAGTTCCCTTGAGACAAACAATCTGACAGTGCCGAGCTGAGCCAGGCTGGGCTTCTCACAGAAACCACAAAAGCTCCTCGTCCGTGCTGAGAACTTGGTAGAGCAAAACACCACCTATAGCCTGACCCTTGTTAGCATAATGGATCTCTATGTTTGGCAAAGATAAGCAATTTAACATGTGGTAGTCCAGAAACTTATTGGTCATCCTCTAGGATATTCAATTAACATTTTTCTAACTCCAAGAAGAGGAGACAAAAACTCTCAAGTACTTCTGAAACGGTTCGCACTTACATAAAGATCACAGTATTTTTTTTTTCCTCACTATTTTACCTTTCTAACCTCATCATGTAACAGTCTTGCTGGTATTTCCAGGCCCCTACTCTGATCATCCCTACATTAAACGTTTCCTACCACACACTGCACAAAGCAGTACTCACAGGGCACGTGGAGCCCTGAATGCAGACAGAACTGGTGGTGTAAGACAACAGATATGGAAACCACAAAAGCTTTTGCTCCCTGTGATGAAAGCCAACACCAGTGTGGATCACAGCACTCCAGGAGCAGCTAATGGAACCCTCACACACCTTAATTCACCGATTTTGCTCTCAGCATTCATCTCCTGTTAATTTTGGAAGAGCAACACGGCCCTGCCTCAGGCACTGCCACGTACTCCAGATAACCCAGACAGACCCTACTGCTCACAGATTATCAGCTGCTGATGTGAAATCTCAATGAACCACGGAGCAAAGTGACCACAGAACCTCAGCTTGCATTTAGCAAGCCAAGCTCCCTCCAAGGACCATTCCATGGGCTCCCAGTTTCCCACTCCTGTGGCAGCAGCAAGTCCCAGTCTCTCTGGCTCAGCCCCACAGGCCAGGCTCAGCATGGACCCACACACCCACGGCTGTGAGCTCCCAAAATGGGAGGGGAATTGGGGATTTGGGGAATCCCCACCAGGCTAGCTGACACAAATGATATTCCTGACTCAGAGTTTAAAGCGCAGATGCAGTCCTGTGCTGTGGGCTGTGCGTGCAGCTCTCCACATCACCTTCCCACCCATCAGAATGGCATTTAATCCCTGACTTCCACCAGCCAGGGAAAATGAGATGGTGAGAAATTTATTAGGCTTTATAATCATGCATAACAATCTGCTGTACATCACGACTTAAACTGGAAAATACGCCTGACAGTAGAATTTCACCCTTGTTAGATAAAATGAGGAAAGGTGATTGTGTGCGATCCTTGCCCCTTGCCTCCACTGGGAGAGAGAGGAGGCAACGGGCAACAGCATTTCTTAATAATTACACATTATCTCTGAAAAGACAGGGGTACAGAGACCTGTTTTCTTCTCACTCTCTTCACTGCTGCAATGTAAAGAAACACTTTGATTAATTGGGCAACAATCCTTTGGGCTGCGAGGTGCTTAAACTCCTAAACCCCACAGGGAATCCAGAGATAAGAATGAGGAATTTTCCTTCTCGATACAGATCAAGGCGAACCAACAGTGAATTTTAACATAACTGAAACTATTAAGGGAAAAAAAAAAAACACTCAGCAAGAAGACACTTGTGCCTGGTGTCAGAGCTCTGGGGGCTTTCACACCATTCTTATTTAAAATGGATAAACAAGGAGAGGTGACTCTATTGTTTCCAAACCAGCTAAGGAAAGTGCCCTCTCTGTGTTGCTTGGCAGCCAAAGCGTTTTGGGTGTCAGAAATACAAATTCTAGCTAGGGGAACTTCCCCACCTTGTGCAAGAGATCCTGCCTATCACAAATTCCAGATGAACCAAACACAAACATCCTCTGCTCCATTTCCCCACCCTGACAAAGTTCTAGTTACTCCTGGAGGCACCCAGCAGTTTCCAAACAAGCCATGTCCCTGAGACAAGGGCTCTCCATGGCTCCCTCCAACCTTTTCTCAGCCTCTCTCAGAATGAGCAAAGATCATGGATTTAAAAACAAATGCACTTGAGTGTTTATATTTATACTTCTGTTTCGCAGAGAGGGCTTTGAGTATTTCAGGTCCACATTTTGAAAGTTTCTCTCCAGCAACTCTAAGCACTAGAAACTTCAAAGCAGAACAAGGTGAGGGAGCAAGACCTGCTGCCCTGAGACGAAGACCGGACACCTGAGAGCTGACAAAACCCATTTAAACATTGCCATGATGCTGTTGCACTGAACATGTCCAGAAGTGACTGGGGCTTTTTAACACTGCGCTATCACAGGGTTTCAGAAACCTATGGCACTGGAGATTAGTGCTTTAAACCCTAACCTGACCTAAAGCCACAGGGATGGGTGCCAAGGAACAGCTGCTAATGATTTGTCAGGGTTTGCCTCACTCCTGTACTGCTCTGGCTCTGCCTGGTGGGTGATGCCAGGGTAACTTCCAGTGTGGGTCAGTCAGGGTGCTCTGCATTGGAACTGGCTGCACTCATTTGTAATGTTTTCCTTCCTCCGTTGAACTGCTTCTTGATTAATTAGTGCCATTAAAGCACCTGCCCAGCGTGCACAACAACCAGCCTGGCTTGAACAGTGGGAAGAGGGAGCAAGTCCTTCTGAATTCAGGGAGAAGTCTCTGAAGTGTAAATAGACAAAGATAATCAAATTCAGATGAGATTAAAATTAACAGACTATCAAGCAAGTGACACTATTAATAAATGTCCACACCAAGTCGGGACAGAAAGACTCTGGAAAGACCAAATGTAATTTAATTAAACAAATGAGAACATACAAAAGAAACCATAGCAGATAACTGCATGGAAAGACAAATAAAGATTTCAACAATAATTGCTGTTGTATTATTCACTGCATAAAACAAACCATACTGGTGTTCCTCTCTATTTACACAGCGAGGTGGAAAACCTTGGGGTTTTACCTGTAACCTTGTGCACTGCAGAAACTCGCCCTTCACACGAATAAATGAAGTTTTGCTCTCACATTATTAGGCCACGCAAGTGCAGAACATACATATGTACTTACAGCAATCTTGTGATGCGAGGGAATACTATTATTCTGATTTTATGGATAGAGTTTTACAACCTCATTAGTCTTGAGGCAACAAAGCTTTCTTGGTAGGGTTTGCCTTGATATTACAGAGCGTGAAAAATCGCATCCCATAATCTACATGACTAAAATAGGCAAAGTTTCTGATGTAAATGCAATAAGGTTGACAAGACCCTGCCCATCAGCTGTGCTTGTTTGTGATTTAGGAAATCTCTCGTTTCCACATTAACACTCAAAGGAAGAGCACCCTGTTACCCAAAACTCAAGAACCACCCACTTGCACGTGCTGAGTTTCCCCTGAGATTCCTGTCCTGGTTTAATTCCTGATTAATGGAATGCTCAGAAATCTGAGCAAGGTGTCTCCCCATCTTCAGGCACCACACATAAGGGACAACACAAACTGCTACAGAGACAGGAGACACCACATCAGAATGCCCCAGCTCTGTGAGGAACCCTCCCATTGCTGGTACAGCTCTGCCCATGAGGGGGAATCCTTGTTCCCTCAAGGGACAAACAAGGCCAAAAGGAAAAGAAACTGCAATGAACCAAACCTTTTAAAAATCACAGCATTGTCCATCCCGAAGCTTCTTCCAATATAAAAACTCTGCCTTAAAAAGTCACAGCCCAGAACAACTGAATAACACGGAGGTTATTTTCTCTTTCTCTGGGTTTGTAAAAATTCTTTTAAAACACAATGCACTGCATGGTTCAGCCTTGAATTCTACCAGCACAGCACTGTTTAATGTGGCAGTTCCCTAATTGTCACTGTTTCCTATACCACTCCACTAATCAATTCATTTGATTTTACTGTGTTTCAGTCACTCCACAGAGGAATCACGGAGTGGTGGGTGTTTCTAATGAGATCCTGCAAGGACCCTGAGTAATTGACCCTCAGCTATACAACATTTTTATCAACAAGCTGGAAGAAAATACGAAAACATTATTTGATAAAGATGTCAAATGACTGACAAAGATTAGGAGAACGGTAAATAATGAAGTGGAGAAGGTATTGATTCAAAGCAACCTGATAAGATCAACACAAGCAAGCATTATGTGCTCCACAGTACTGCTGCTGAATGAGTCCTAAACCCTAATTAGGAAATAGGATAAGCTGAATCCTAGGAACAAAGCAAGTACAGCACTTTTACAGGTTGGAAGGGTCTATTTGGGGAAGAAAGGGGTTAAAATACAGAAAAAACCTTGGATATCAAGACCAGGCATTGCCATGGTAGTGAAGGATCTACTGCATTCCCTGACAGTGCCAGCAGAATAAAACCACATGGGAATAGAAAGATTATATCACACTGTTAATGTGAATTGGTACAACCATAAAAGCAACCAGCAGTGCTGTCCCCACATTTGGTTTTGCACCGAACAGCCCCAGGAATGATTAAAGGAACAGTAACTATGTGGTCGGTGCAAAAATGAAGAAACTGAATCTGTTCAGGTTATCAGAAGAAAGAAGGCACAAGTTGATGACAGCTGATTAATACCTACACAGGACACTGAAGTTCCATAATTGCAGCCTCTTTATGAAATAAATGGAGCTATGATACGATCCAGGAGCTGGGAATTGAGCTAGGCAAGCTTTGACTTGAAATGAGATGCTGCATTTTAATAGCCAGAGTAAATAACAGCTGGAAATGATTTATTGAGAGTTGAAGTGCGCTACTCAACGTTGTAAACCTGCATTTCACAAGTGGATGTTTCCTGAGATACACCCAGCCCAGCTGGATTAATTCAGGGTGGCCTTCAGGAGGTCAGAGGAGGTCGCTGCCCTGGTCCCTTCTGGCTTTACAAACCACAGGTCTCCAGATCAATCCCCACTCCTTGCACCTTCAGTGTTTCCTTCAGGTCATTAAGTTTAACATCCGCTCTCCCTTCATTTGAAATGTGCAATTTAAAGCTATAACTGCTGCCTTAATTTAATGGTAATTAAACCTGAGCCAGCCCCAGTGTTTTCTGTAACCAACTCACTGCTGCAAAGGCAGAGCTGGGCAGAACCTTCTGGAGCCACCATCGGCCCAGGCTGCCAGGGGGGGACAGGGACGAGAGCACGGCTAACTCTCCCCCACAGTTCAGTGACAGCCTGAAATTTAATTAAGGAATTGTATCATTAGAAAGCCTTTTTGGCTAGCAGGACCACAGGAACGGGGTGGCAGCTAAGGAGCGAAGATACAGGAAGCCAACACAGAGTCCTGACAGAGGACAAAGACGATGCTGCCACTGAGATCAGCTTCCCTCAGCCTGGGTCCCGTGATAATGTAGGAATTGCCCTTCTCTCCATCCATTTTCCCATCAGTGACACCATTTGGACAACATTCCTCTTCCTGAAAACCTTTTTCCCAGTGCTCTTCCTCCTGTCCCTCAGCCCAGGCCTCACACAGGCTCAGTTAAGCACCACACAAAAATAAACTAGTCCCAAAATTGAGCCCACACCGTATCTGGAAGCAGCTCTCACTGGCACTCGATGGAAAGAGACAGGCTCTTATTTAAAGTTGATTTTGAAAGGTTTTCATTGATAGCTCATTCTGTTGGTCAAGAAATTGTGCAATTTAGTGAGCATTATTTCCAGCCAGAGTGCAGGACACAACACATCCTGCTGAATAACTCACTCCAAGTGCCCATCAGTGATGGTGATTATGCACCAGAGCACCTCATTAAGCCTCTGACTCTCTGGTAGCCATCTAATCGGGACAACTGTGAGCCATTGTCATGTTTGTCAACTATGACACGACTTGCCAGGCTTGAAAAGGGGCAAATTCTGAGGCTGCAAGCCAACAACACAGTGAGGAATGGGAAAAATGCAGCTTGGAGAGGGAATGTGCAAAAACAGACTCCAATTACACCAGTCCTGAAAGGCTGATGCTTCTTCTGAAGGAGCCACACACACAAAACTCCATCAGGAGTGCCAGAACACAAGCTAAGTCTATTTGCTCCTCTTTGCTTACTCACACACTTCTCACTAGGTAAAATGGGAGTTATAAACTGTGCTCAGGTCTTTAGAGAACCAGATAGGGAAGTGCCTGAAATCTTAATAAATATACATGCCTTTCCTAAGCTTTACATCGAATTAAAGGAATAAAACAGCACTCTTTGACCCAAACCAAAGGAGACATAACTGGAAACTTCAAGCCAAAAAGCTGGTATTTCATACAACACAGACTGGCTGTGGACTCCTGCCTTCCTGCTGCCTTGCACATGTGCTGCAGAATTTGATTTTAAAGTATTAATCATGTGGTGACCACCAAGCAGGGNTAAAGATCTTGAGAAATTGTTAGGGGGAATGGGCTTTATTTAACTCCACTGTTTAGCAGAGATGACACAATCTATAGTCTCATCACGGAAATAAGTAAGAAAGCCTTAAAGCAATATATGGATTGCTGCCACCACCACCACATGCCACTTCAGATGACAAAATATATAAGCAAAATATTTTTAGATAATCTCAGATGAAAAATATTCCGTTGCCATCTTTGAATTTTGGTCTGATCTTAAAATACAACACAGTTTTGATATAAATGTAGCTGTGCTTAAGAAGAAAATCTGATGCTGGTGTCCCAATCTATTTGCAGCGCTATGGATCTAAGAACGAGCCCCAAACACACCCTGGGATTTGGTTTCACTCCTGTTATTAGTGGAGGTAATTTACTCAATGTTGTAAATAAATGCAGCTCTTGGAAACTCCTGGAGTGGGGAGAACTTTGGTGAAGGCAGCTTTGCTTTTACTGAACTAGCAGCTGGGAGGTCGGCACTAAAA
This sequence comes from Oxylabes madagascariensis, assembly GCA_013400675.1. Taxonomy (NCBI): domain Eukaryota; kingdom Metazoa; phylum Chordata; class Aves; order Passeriformes; family Timaliidae; genus Oxylabes; species Oxylabes madagascariensis. The sequence goes on from VYZR01123965.1 coordinate 51,783, forward strand.
ACCTTGATGTCTTATCTCAAGTGGAATGCTTCAAAACTTCTGAAATGAATTCCATTCTCCTGGTGTGTGGAATACGAGACAGAAAAGATTGGTTATTACACGCTGAGGCGTGTTGGAAAAGAAGTAACTTTATTTACATCTTTGACATTTTACAGAATTCCACGGAGATCAGTGGATTGGAGGGTGGAGCTGCCACCCCTTCAAGACACTGGTCAGACCAACAGTCTGTCAGCTCTCTCCTCCTCCCTGAAAATATGAAAACAAACCATTTGTTGATACTTAAAGTGTGGGAAAAGTCCGGGTACATAAAGAAACAATTTTCTCAGAAGGCTGAACTGAGCAACAGACAACGACAGCTCTGAAGCAGAGCAGGAGCTGGAGATGTGGTGCAAGAGGGGCTCTAAGGTCTAGGAGACAGGCTGTGACAATGAGACTCCATAAACTCAGTGGAGAGGGGCAGATANCACTTTCCCTGCTAAGTTATCCAGCCACTACTCAACAAAAAACTCCCCCAAAACACAGCAAACAGAAACCGGTGTGCATATGGTGATGGGGGACATCAAATCTAACAGGTGTGCTCTAAAATCCCCTCTAGTTAGGGCAGAAGGCAGAAAGGAATTGGCTTATAGTGTATCATCATGCTACTATATTACTAATATATTATATTTATATATATATAATATGAATATAATATGAATATAATATAATATAATATAATATAATATAATATAANATTACACGCTGAGGCGTGTTGGAAAAGAAGTAACTTTATTTACATCTTTGACATTTTACAGAATTCCACGGAGATCAGTGGATTGGAGGGTGGAGCTGCCACCCCTTCAAGACACTGGTCAGACCAACAGTCTGTCAACTCTCTCCTCCTCCATGAAAATATGAAAACAAACCATTTGTTGATACTTAAAGTGTGGGAAAAGTCCGGGTACATAAAGAAACAATTTTCTCAGAAGGCCTGCGCGGGCAACATCATTGCCCACATGGGAATTTACACGGGGATACAGAACAGAAGAGCAGAGATGCTGAACAGGTTTTAGCTGCAGAAGCGAGAACCTCCTCGTGGCTTCTCCAGCACGCCAGCATTTCTCCTGCTGATCCACAGAAGAGATGCTGGGATCATGCAGGTTTCTCGCTTGAGATGAGGCTGATGGCACAGCAGGACTGTCTCAGAAGTTTCAGTAACACAATAAAAGTCTCTGTGCTCTGAAATAAAAATTAGGAGACTGATGGGACTCGGGGTTTCTCAACAGACCGGAGCCTTGTTGGTTTATTGCACACAATTTAGTGATAGTCATACCTTTCACAGGGTGCAAAAGTGCCTTTTTTTTTTTTAATAACAGCTACAGAAAATCAATAGATTTCATGAGTTCAATTAATCCCTGCAGCTGCTGTGCCAGAGTCAGAAGGAAACAAAGAAATTTTCCATTTCTAAGCTGTTGGACTAAGCTGTTGTCTGTAGAGGAAGATGATCCTTGAGTACCTTAAACTGTGGCTCCCATTAAAGCAGGTTTTCCTGTAATTTGTGATTTTTCAGGGTAAGTCTTTGTAGTTATAAAGGTAAGCCAGTGCTAGACCATGCTTTGAGCCAACAGAGTTGTGTAGTTATTTATATTTAAATGTCTTGGACCTCCCTTAGCTACAAAACCACCAGGATTTAGGTTTGGATAATGGATCAAGGTCCTCAGGCCAGCCCGTTCTTGCTGAATTACGAGGAGGTTCTTGCTAGAAGACTTCCTCCCTACTGCAGGTACCGATTCTGAAGTAATTAGAGGAACATCGACTACTTGAAAATCCATTTGTAGATTTTTTTCCCTGAGGTGCTGTCTTTTGTGGCAGTGGATACTCAGCAGGGCCCGGAGAACCTTTGCAGGCAACTTTCCAGTCGCCCATCGTGTCTTCTGCTGGGACAGCTGTGTCAGTTGTGTGACTCCAGATTAACCCCTGCCACCTGCATGACTGAAACTGCAAGATTCCTCCTGTTTATGGGGTATTTCCATGTCCAAACTCTGACCCAAGCCTGAACAACCAACTGTTCAACAGGGGCTGGGCACCTCTGGCACTGACCCGTGCACCCCGGGGACCTCACTAAAATGTGTGACACTCTACCTACATCTTCCCCAAGAAAAAGGTTAATGTCCCATTTCCCCTTCTAAATAGCCAGTTTGGGTCCTGCAAAGGGCCCATAAAGCTGGGCTTGGCTAATTACTTTGTGGTCAAAGCAGTGACCTCAAGCAGCTCATTGTCCTTTATTGCTGCCAGATTTTATTCCACGACAATCACCTTGGTGTAAGACGCCTTTTCACATCTCAGGCAAAGTAACATCCTCTGCATTTCCGACTCTCATGTGGGATTTTTTTTTTTGCCAGTGGCAAATCTGTGCTAAATTTGGAATGTTTATTGAGCGATTCACCTTCTGCACAGCCCAGAGCAGCCGCCTTGTTGTGATAGTGTCACTTCCCAAAAAAAGCAGTTTCTACAAAGGCACGACATGGTGACAAAGTGAGGACACGGGACAGCCAGGGAGCCAGAGGGACAGTGATGAGCCTCAGTTCGGTGCTGAGGTTCTGAACAGGTGACTTGGAGCCCTGAAGGCAGAGGGAGGCTCCTTTTAGCAAACTCAGGTGAGGGATTTTTCAGCAATAGAATCACAGAACGGTGTGAGTTGGAAGGGACCTTAAAGCTCATCTCGTTCCACCCCCTTCCATGGGCAGGGACANTCTGCTGGAACACTGCCCTTCACACCAGTCTCGGCTTTTCTCACCCCAAGATGTGAAGGTTCCAAGAGCCCATTTCCCAGCACTTTCCCAGCCTTGTGCACAGTATCATCTACTTAGAACTGCAGACTGGTTTGGGTTGGAAGGGACCTTAAAGCTCATCCCGTTCCACCCCCTTCCATGGGCAGGGACATCTTCCACTGTCCCAGGTTGCTCCAAGCCCTGTCCAACCTGGCCTTGGACACTTCCAGAGATGGGGCAGCCACAGCTTCTCTGGGCAAACCGTGCCACAGCCTCACCACTTTCATATCTCTATTATATCTCTTCCATATATTTAACCTGAATTTCCTCTCTTTTAGTTTGCTCCCACCACTCCTTGTCTCATCACTCCAGCTCCTGATGCAAAGTGCCTCTCCAGCTTCCCTGTATCCCTTTCAGATGCTGGAAGGTGCTGTGAGGTCTCCACACAACCTTCTCTTCTCTAGCCTGACCGGCCCCAAACATCCCCAGCCTGAAGGAAAACCACTCCACTCTTCTCCAGCCATCAAAACAGGTCAGGAAAGGGCAGCGCTGAGATCTCTGAACTCCTGGCATGTGAGCAGCTGGTTCCCTGCCCTGTGTTATCAGTGGGCACATGGCACAGCCTCGCAGCTCTGGGAGCCGTTGGTTCCTCCTCATTGGGAGCGCGGATCAGTTTGTATTTTTCAACACGAGGATTGCGGCTGCCAAACCTGATAATGAAAAATTGAAAGTCAAATAACCCCTATTAGTCTGTCAAAGGTTGATGGAGCTGGTATTCTATTTTCCCATTGTGAACGACTCCCATTGTTAGGAGCTGACAGGCGAATCTCCGCAGAAATATGGACTCCTTGTGGGAGCTATTTATAGCAACATGTGACAATGCAGGGCTGGAATATGCATGCTGAGGCATTGCCTGGGATGTGCAAGAGCCCCCTGGTACAATTCCTGGGTTGCAAGGAAAAATTCCATTAAGATAAGAACATCTGAGGGACCTAGAGACAGATGAGATATGGAGAAGAGGGGAGGAATGATTTGGGGGTTGTTATGGCATGGCACAACAGCCTGACTACCACAATAGCCTTTAAGGGATGAGGAGAGAGCACATTTATCAACAGTACATGAGCAAGAAATGACAAGTTTGTATTTATTTTGCTCTGCTTTGCCTTTTTTTGTGGTGGTTTTTTGTTGCTTTGTTTCGTTTTGTGATCAGTTAAAAAGCAAACCAGATCTGTGCGTGGATGCCAGAAGAAGAAAAGGATGATCAATAGGAACAGCAGCAGGATGGATGGCTGCAGGAGGGAGTCAGAGGCTCTCTGACAAATATTGAATATTAGCTGGGACTGGGTGCCCAGTACACTCCATGTACACAGAGACAGATCCAGACTTCGCAGCAGAGTCAATAAAGTCAGGACAAAGCCCAGAGATGAGGATCAAAGGAACGATTTCAGCGAGTTCTGGGGGACTGGATGACACACTGGGAAGACAGAGTGCAAAGGCAGGATGAAAGAGCCAGCTCAGCTGAGCATACACTGGTGCAATTAAACCTCATGCAGATGGCCTTTCCCCTCCTTCTTGGGTGCCAAAATTAATTTGGGAGAGTGGAGTCTCAGTGTCACCGGTCCCCTCCACAGCACTCCTTTCTCTGTGGGCAGCTGGTCCTCTCCAAAACCAGAGAGCAGCTCCTGCTGCTGTGACCAGATGTGTTCTGATGCACATGGCTTTGAAAAGAGGGGAAGAGGAAGGGGAAAAGAAGGAAAAGTGAAGGGGAAGGATAAGAAAAAGCAGTACCAGGGTGGTGCTTTTCACAGCAGTGTTTTCTCCACGTATTTGAAGCTCATGCACATTGAAATCCTCTGCTCTGTCCTGTCTGCGTTTGTCACAGATAAAGAGGCAAAGCAAGCTGGCAGTTCTCCTGGCACTTGGGTAACCAGATTTCTCAATTTTCACTCTTACTTTTCATTTTTAACCGTGAGACACTTCAGGAGCTGGTGAACAGCAGCATTTTGAATTGTTGGCGGGACGTACAAGCTCAACTCTTTGCGCATTCCCCACTCTGCAGGTCGGGGTTTGCTGCTGTTCTGGTGGCTCAGGAGGATTCTCACTCCTGCCTGGGGTGCTGCCATAGAGCCCTGATGCTTTTGAACCCTTTGGTGGATCAATTAAAAGTGTAAAAATCAGAGCTCACAGGACAAGAACTCTTCAGAGATGACTCAGTATGTGGTAACAGCGTAGGCAGTGGAAATGCAGCCAAGTTCCTTCTTCCCCCAACCCAGCATCAGTTTTACAAAGCTCCTGCAGTTTCCATTCACTCACCTGACAGAAAACTTTTGAGCATACAGATAACACATTTATAAGCATCAGATAGTTACCTAGCCGACCAGATACTATTATTGTATACAGATAAGATACCACAGACACCCATGCAAAGGACAGGCTAAGACTGATAAAACTCCACCAGCACAAAGAGCAGCTTAACACTCACCAACCCCTCAGGCTCTCGTTACCAACTCTTTAAACTAAAAAAGAAACACCAAAAATTGGAGGAAAGCTTTAAAATCCTTGAACAGATACAGCAAGGTCACCAAATTCCACCCAAACCGCCAGTGCCTCCCTCACTTCTTGCACTCACACAAGTTTGGGTTTCCTCTCATCTCGCCAGTTTGGTATTTTCTTCCCTTTCTTGTCCAATTTTTCAGTTATCAGAGGAGCAGCGTGCATAGGAGGCAGTCTGTATGTGCAACTATTTATATATGATTTAAAATAATTAAAACCTTAAACAGTGTGATTTCAGGGGCAAAGCTATTCTTAGAGCAAGGATTTCAGTTCTAATCCTGGATGAATAATTAGCTGATTCAGACGTGTATTTATGGGGACAATAAAGTTCCAGTGGGCAGAAAGACACCAACACAATGACAAGTGAATTAAAGTGTGTCCTCCTTGACATCCCAAATGTTGTGGGATGTGCTCCAGCTCTCCATAGGCACAGGAGAGCCCCCCAGACCAGTAACCCCTCTGGGAAGTGCAGCTGCAATGACACTGCTCAGAGAAAAAAACTCAACATTTGGTAAAGCCATTTCTCAAAGGTTCAGAAAACACAAACACAGTCAAATTCAGGTTGATTCAGGTGTAGACCTGCCAAACTTGCCAGCCACAAGGAGGAGAGCACACTTACAAGTCTCTGTGCGGGATGAGAATTACTGGTTTAGCTCCTTAAGTTCATTAAATGAAAGAGTTTTCACTTGGAATAAATAGGAAAGCTCAGGAAGTTAAATACAGAACACAACAGATTATGCAGAAAATTATAATTTTTGAAATTTTTTGCACTTATGCAATACTGGAAGATTTGATATTCTCTAGGACTGGACCTCTTAGCTTATTAAATGTCAATATTTTGGTCTATTACTGCATTTTATACAGCAGTGCCGAGCCCATAAATGTGACAGGGGGTCTCTGAGTAGCAGCCCTGCGGGGTGGCGATAAAAAATATACAGCAGGGCACTGTGTCTTCAGTAAGGAGGAAAGTTGTTGTTCTTTACACAAATCTCAGGAGATTAAGCAATGGAAAAGTGTGTCAGACAGCAGGATTTCACGGTCCAGAAACTCAAAAATAAGATAAAACTCCAAAATCGAATTACCACTCCTGCCAATAAGCTATTACTGTGCAGTTATTAAATACACACAGACATTCCCATGACCACGTTGCACTGTAAATCACACTTGCAGACAGTTCATTTAATGAACAGTGTTTGAGTAGACAATCTGTTTGGGATTATATTAAATATATAACTCCACTTGCTAAGAAATGCATTCATACTTAAACTTTCTTGCAATCCTCCCTTTAGAAGAGGAGAAGAGAAGAACAATTCATTGCCAAGTGGCAATTTTCAGTTTCAAAAAGCAGCAAGTGGGAACCAAAGCTTAATTTGATTTAATAATAATAATTTACCTTTAAAGAATTTATCCTGTAAGGCTGGATGATAGCCCAGAAGAAAAATACACAGAATTTCACCTGAAGTTTTGAGTAATTAAAATATTACACTGTTGATTTAATTTACTTGTGTTGCAGGAAATACTCTTGCCTTGGCATGCGCTTTGAGGATGTAAACATGACACAAGTGTCCTTCTAAGCTGCTCCTGTGTCACAGACATTCCCAGTGCCTGGAGCTGGCACTCAGACGGGTTCTGCCTCATCCCCAGGCATCCTTCTGGATGGAAGCCAGGACCTCCCTGGGGGTTTTCCCTCCCCTTCTGCAGTCCAAGGCTTTGGGGTTGCATCTCCCCACGTGCCCAGCAGCAATGGGTGATGATGCCCAACCCAGACAGGCTGCAATCCCAATTCCCCGTTTTAAGGGAGAGCTTGGCCACCCTCTCCCAGGGGCACCTGGATTGGTGCAAAAGCAGGAGCAGAGGGTGGGAAAAGTGCTTTCCTCAGGGGCTGAACCGTGCTGCAGGTGGCACCCAAGGGAAACAGGGATAACGTGGATCCTGGAGCTGTAATGTGTGTTTTTTAAGCAGAGATTTAAAGGCAGTGCACAATCTCACGCTGCAGGGGATTAGCCAGACTCCATCAGGATTTTGGATTCTGCTGAAGAAAAGGACAATGTCTTATCAGGGATCTGCTGCCTGGGGGCCTCTTTGCATTCTCCTTGGAAGCACCTGCTGGCCCCTCAGCCCTCATCTGTGACATTCATTTTTAAATTCAGCGTGGAATCAGGCTTTCCTGGCAGAGAGGTGTGATGGCACCAGCCCTGCTCCTGCCAGGAACTGAAGGTCACCAGCCCTGTCCCTGCAGAGTGGGCACATGGACAGCCCCACACTGGCCCAGAAGCTTCAAGGACACCACTTCTGGGCCAGATAAATCAAGTTAAGCAGCATCTCCCAATGCTCAGCCAGATGGATCACTTGAATGACTAAACACCCTAATACATCTTTTTGAGGAAAGATATTGGCTTGTGCAATGAAACAGATAATTGACTATTCCATGGAAACTGTTAGGGCTTTACCTCTGGGATCAGCAGGAACCCATCTCTCTCACTACAGAGGAAAGCTAGCAAGTCTTTATGGGTTGATTTTATTCTCCTTAGATTTTCCAGAGGAAGATTTGGAGGAGAAACCAAGCCCAGGCTGCTCTTCCCACATCAATCCTCGCTGATGCACCACGATAATCTGGGATTGAGCACGAGTGCAGCAGCCCCATCAGGCAATGCAAATCATATAAACTTCCAAAAAACGCATGGATAAAGGGTAACTTGTCCTCCATCCAGGCAGGTCATTTGGAAAGGAGCTCTTCAAACTCCCCCCTCCATCTCAGCAAACCTTCCCTCACCCCATCAACAACCTGCTTCCAGTGTTTTCTCTCTGATCAGCTGCTACACTGATGGATACACAAAACACCTGGTTTTCCCTGGGCTGTGGTAGAAGGAGGTGAGAGGAAATTGTAGCCCTGGTTTAATGCTGTGGTTTTTGGGAAATTCCTTTCCCAGAAAACTTTCTGTAAACAAGCGAAATATTTCTGTAACTGTACCTATGTTTATCCATTCTTTCTCACAGGAGAGGTTTCTTGATGAACATCTGTTTTGACCAATGTGATTGAAGAGGTTTGCCTTTGTTTCACCAATCAAATTAGTCTATGTAAAATACTATATAAGAGAGTCACATCTCAAAAATAAGGATTCACTTTTCCAGCCTTCTGATCGAGAGTCTGTGCTGTTTTTTGATGCTCAATAACGACAGAAATCATGCCACCCGTACCCCTCTCTGGCTCTCCCCTCTTCCAACTACAACATCAGCTCCATGATATATAAAATTGTGGCTTCTTTTTTTTTTTTTTTTCTTGGTAATACTACAAAAAATGAATGAAATCCAGGTTATGGAGCTGTAATTCCAGGCAGAGCTCCACCAAACCCATGGGCCTCTTAACGCTTTATTCCTGTGGTTTCTCAGGACACGAGCTCCTTGATGGAATTACAGTGCTGTCATTCAAGTTGCTTGTTATTTGTTCTGTATGTAAATAAAGGGAATGCATTTAAAGGGCTGCACTAATGTATTCAAATATTTGTAGATAATCCACTGTAAATCTCCAGACTGGAGGATTTTGCATAAATGCTTGAATCTGTAACAGCTAGGAGGGAATTCCAACTCCCTGATCGAGTAAATTACACCAAAAAATAGCAGGATGATTAGACCAAGCACATTAATATTCGCAGTAAGTTTTGTCTGTCAGCATTAAGGATTGAATTCAAGGGTTGCATCCCTCTCAGCATTTGTGTGGCAGGAGGAGAAGACAGCCACAATCAGAGTGTAGCAATACCACCAATACATATAATTTCATTGTTGCAGAACACCCCAAAACATAAGGAACTGGGCTGCTTACTGTATTTACAAATATTTTTCATAACAAGTTTTAATAGTTGATCAGCTGAGAATTTTTACTGTCCAAATATCCCTTCTCTTCACATTTTGGAAAGTTAGAGAGAGGTTCTGACAGCCCTGAGCCACTCAGATCTCCCACAAATTGCTCCTACATTTATCTACCAGGAAAAGGCCTCTCTCCATCAGTAAAGGTGTTAATAATATATACACGTATTATTAACTGCACTTATTTTCATTTCTTGCCCTGGAGTCATCATTAGCGAAGATTAAACACGCATAAATCAGCCTCTCCTAAATTAGTGAACATCAGCAAATGTCACCTTGTTGAAACGAAAAGTTATTTATTTATTTGCCTCTTTATTTATTTCTTTTCCCCAAAACTGGATGGTGCCGAAAGACATACAATTGTGTCCCACCACATTTTTTAGCCAGGCCACTGGGCTGCATCCCATCAGTCTCTCATTGTAAGACAGAAGAAATGGAGGTCAGGTCTGGAATTTTTTGCCCACACGTCTTACACACCTTAATTTTCCTAAAAAATCCTGTGTGGTTTGAAAATCCTACATGGAGAGGACCAAATTATATCTTCAGCTACTTCTATACTGTACTATGCCAATCACTGGAAGTTGTGCAGGTATAATAGAGAGAAGAGATTAGCTGTCAATATTGCAAATAAAAACTAATTAAGAGCGAATGGCTTAATGATGGAGTCTCATATTTCAACATTGCCGGTTCCTGCTATTTCATCACGAGTCTCTTGGAGTTTATTTGAAAGTCTTTCTCCTGAAATAAGGTGATTACATGAGTATCTCACCATCATTAACCAGGAGTAATTTCCCAGCCTTTCAGTTGCAGAGGAAGATGTTAGTTAAGTACACCTCCAAGGCTCAGCAATGAAAACATTCAACGTTTATTAATCTCACCGGTTTTGGGGGGCCTGCTCACGTTATTAAATGTTCAGGGTTGGCTACACCGAGATAGCAAAAGAACCAGAGACATCCCAAATACCAGGAGGCTCTTTGTCCTTTCAAGGAGGGGAATGCTGGTGCTGTTTATTCATCACTGCTAAGTTTAGCACAGCTCCAGGCACGGAGGATTTAAAAATGTTCTTGTGTTGATTTGCATTTGTGATAATTATTTCCACGGAGCTGTCACCTCCAACACTGCCAGACAGAATTAGCTCCCCCAAAGGGCACTGGACGGGCAGGCATGGAGGGGTTGGGTCTGAGATCAGGCGAACAGAGTGGTTCTAAAGACGCTACCCTGGGAAAAAAACCTGGGAATTCAACATCATCCCAGGTTACGGCTGCCCAAATGATGCAATTATGCACATGTTGGGATAACCTAGGGATAGAAGTGCACACATCTGTTCCCTTTATTGCATCTGCAACATCTTGCCTCATCTTGTCTGCATTTTCTTGCTGACCCAGCTTTTTCCTACACACAGATAATTAATCGGGGTTAGGTTCTGAAAGCCCTTTAGCTGCCGGACAGCTCCGACTCTGCAAAGTCCATTTTTAAGGGAATATTTTCCCACCTGCAGCAACCTGGGGACCCTGTAATTCTAACTTTCTCTGCTGAGATCCTTTGGCCATCGGCAGCACACCTTTCCCTTTAGGGACTTTGGCTGGTTTTATGTGGGAACTGCCTGGACCCACAAAAAACACCAGTGGCACCCGACAGAGTCACCCTGTTCCCTTCCAGCAGTGAGAGGGTGGCAGAGCAAGGAAGGTCTGGCCCAGTGTCACCAAGAGCCTGGGCTTGCTGTTATCCCAGCACTGTGATTTGGGACTGTCCGTGTAGTGGAGATGAGCTTTAAAATCTCTGGATCCCCTCCCTTCACACTGATGATAAAATTCAGCAGATTCAGTGCTGTGCTGACACGGGGCATTAATCTTGACACCCTCACTGGCTTTGTAGTGTTGATGCAAAACAACAGGAATATTGCAAAATTCACCAACAGAAAAATCAAAATATGATCTTTTAAACAATGTTTTAGAAGTTAATTTGAAATATTTCTGTCAAGTTTGAGAGAAGCACCTTTGGATACACCACTGAATCACCCCAGAACCGGAGCTAAAAGCATAAAACAGATCAATCCTTTTTCCCAGTTAACACTGCTACAAACATTTGCTGTGGGTCTAGGAAATACTGTTCCCATTAACAGCCTGACAGTGTCCTGTGAACGTGTGCACATGAGCAGATTTTTTTTGTGTACTATTACCCTTGAGCATCAGTTGGGAGAACACACCGACATACCGAGGCTCGGGTAAACAAACACGGGGTGGAATACAGAGTATAAATAATGGGAGGAGTTTAGTTCACGTTGTTCCCCCATTCCATGCTGGGATTTAGGGCTGGGATAAGGCAGTCTGCCCTTACTCCCATCCACCAGAGCCCTTCTATCCATAGCAATGATTAAAAATTAACTAGGCGAGGAAGACAGATCGACTTTATCGGGTACTGCCGAGATCAGATTAACATTCCTCTGACACAGGAGAGTTCAAAGTTCAGGTTCCTGCATTACTGGAAGTTTAATTTTTAATCTTTCTTTAATAGTTAAGGTCTAGAGGAGTGCTCGAGATAGGTCCTGCCCTGACATGAAGGAACCTCAGGCCATAAACTTCAAAAGCGTGGATGATGGGCATCTGGTGTTCCCCAAAAGAAGAGAGAGCTCTTGCCTGCTGACCTAGAGGTACTCCTGGAATTAATTATGTCTCCATTGCTCTTGTTTTGACTGAACACATCATCCTGCTCCAAAGGATAAATGCAAGGGGTGAGGGACAAGGAGAGAGGCCTCAAGACACTGCTGGGACTCTTCTGTTCATACCTGGTGTCCATTGCCACCAGGAAGGACCAGCTCTCAAAGCACCTGTGCCTTCCCCCAGGTCAATGAGCATCGGAGCACATCCCCTATGGAGCCAGGCTGGGAGAGCTGGGGGTGCCCAGCCTAGGAAAGAGAAGGCTCTGGAGACACCTCCCAGTGCTCAAAGGGGCTGCAAGGGAGCTAGAGAGGGACTTTGGGCAGGGCGTGGAATGACAGGACCAGGGGGAATGGCTTCAGCGTGACAGAAGGCAGGGTTAGATGGGATATTGGGAAGGAATTCTTCCCTGTGAGGGTGGGGAGGCCCTGGCTCAGGGTGCCCAGGGAAATTGTGGCTGTCCCATCCCTGGAAGTGTCCAAGGCCAGGTTGGACAGGGCTTGGAGCAACCTGGGGTAGTGGAAGATGTCCCTGCCCATGGCAGGGGGTAAAACTGGATGAGCTTTAAGGTTTCTTTCAATCCAAACCATTCCATAATTTCATGATAAAGTCAACAAGTATTTGTGACCTACATTCACTTTTACCAACACTGCTGTGTCCAGTCCCTCACTTCACAGAGACAGTCCCAGCCACCAGAAGAGACACTCTCTTAAAAACTTGGGATGCTCCACATTTTTGCCACTACTTTATTGTCTGCCTTCACTGTATTTCTAACAGTTGCTAAGAATTACTTAACATCAGCAAATACAAGGCAACAAATGTTTTACACATGACAAATCCTTTGCCTCTGGCGTTTTTAGAAGTTCACATTTTTCCTCATGCAGCAGAGCCCGGGTTAGACTCTCACATCAGCTGCTGCAAAGGTTACAGGAGAAATAAGGGACCCTGTCTCCCACTAAGCCTCACTCTCCTTTCAAAACTGAATTGATTGCTCTTGGATGGGGATGGGGGACATTCCGTGCCTTCCCATATGGAGAGCAGATTCTATGTGTTGAACATGCCTGTGAGGTAATATTTCAGCTGAGTCTACTGTCTGTCACATCTGGTATTTTGAATAATCGGTTAAGTGAACCGTAAATTAAATTAAGCCAAGCCAGTGTCATAAACCTAAAGTGCATTTCCAAAGGTTCTCCCATGTGAAGGAGGGAGTTGGCTTTAGAAGGCTTTAACATCCTGACTCTGAGAGCCTTAACTGCAAATAAATCAACAGCCTGTGTGCTTGTACCCGTGCAACAGCCCCCCAGAGTGGATTAAAATTAAATACTTGTGAGAAAGTGACAGCGCGGATGGATTTTCCTTCATAGACACCTGCCACAAATGAAGAACTTCTGATGGTGGCAATCAGAGTAAGGGACTAAAGAGGAAATCTCAGGGGAGACAGGATGCTGGTGGTGCTTCCCTGGGCCTGCCAGGTTGAAGGAGCAGGAGACACTGGCTGCCCTCTCCAGCTCCGGTGGCAAAGATCTGCAGGAAAGGTGAGGTTGTTTTACCCCCCTGGCACTGGGGTGAGTGACTGGTGTCCAGAGCAGCTACTCCCCAGAGGGCTTTTGGATGTGCCCCAAACTTTCCTCTTATCTCCTGGAGCTGAATTGCTCTACTTTCAACCAAAAAAAAACCCCAACCTCACAGTCAGGGACCAAAAAGCAGCAGCTCATTTGTGAGCTTGTCCTTGGGAATGCTCTCCACAGCCTCACGAACGCAACGATTTCAGCCAAAGGATTGTCTTTCCCTGCACCTCTCACAGCCCTGAGCACCACGTTTTACCAATAAAGGGCTAATGAACCACAACAGTTGTTCATATGTTTTCTTACTCCTTCTCTGAAATGTCACAATAAATCTATATTGCTGGGTAACAGCAAGCAGATGGATATTGTAGCTCGTAATTTGGCATAGGTGTTCTCAATCAAGGCAGAGATTAATTCTCCCCAATGATAACCAGCTCTCTCATTTGTTAGGAGCCCATTATCATTTTCTAAAAGGTTTTTCTTGGGACAAGGGTAAAAACCAGCTCTCTTTGTCCTATTGCTTTATCCATTACAAAGAGAATGAGGGATGGATTTCTGGAGACAAGGTGAGTGACAATCACAGAAAATGACATCGCAAATAAGCATAGAAACAATAGCAAAAAAATTCCTAGAAACACTCTTTGATGGATTCATGGAATATATCTCTTGTTGCTTTGTGAGCAGCTCAGGAATACTTTTGTTGGGATTATTTCCTGAATGAGACTGAAAAATATATTAAAAAAACAGATCAAAACAAATGAAAAAGCTATCTTCTGAGATACATCTTACAACAGCAAAAGAATGTGTCCTTTTTTCTAAAACCTTCAAACTAAATAACAGAATAGAAAATCAATATGGATTTTACTAGCTGGGAAAAATAAGATGGGGACACAGTCCCATTTCTCATGACACAGAAAAGAACTAAAATTTGTAAGTGAATGGAAAATCTGACAAAGTGAGCTTCAGTCCTGACTTCCAGACCCTGCCTTGTCCCTGGTCGTGCAGGAGGCGTGCAGCATCTCTGAGAGTTTACACTTCCTCACTGATCTTCCTCTGATCTCATTATTTCATTAAATACTCCTAAAAACATCCCCTTGAGGTATTTGTTACCCTTGAATTTTGTTTGCTAATGAGCTCCTAATTGTGGCATAGCAAGTTCATCAACTATTGCACTTCTATAAAACAAAGAGGTACTGCAGCTAATTATTTGCTAAACTCATTATAAGAGCTCTGCTACTGCAGAATTCCGTAGGTGTTGAATTTTCCAGCTGACATCCTGCTGCAGGACAGGGGGGTGGGGACTTGAGCAGAGGTCTTGGAGTGATAAAACAGCAGTGAGAAGGGTTTTAGAGTTCCTGCTTTTCCTGCACCTCTCACCACCTCCGATGGGGCATTTCAGAGCATCCCCAAAATCTCCCTGAAGCCCAGGGAAACCTCTGCACTGACCCTCGTGGGCACTGGGTAGGATCAGCACGGGTGATCGACGAGTTTTCACTCCCTGCACACTAAAGAAGAATATATTAGTAGAAAATTATTAGCTCGGTTGGTTATTGATTAACAGAAATGCTACAGTGCTCTTACAATTTCAAATTGCTCCTGATTAATGGAAGACAGAAAGGAATTTAAAGAGTGATCTCACTGAGCTGGGAGCATCACGGAGCAGGGGGCTGCAGCAGCGACTGCAGCATCCTGCACCTTGCCCTGGAAATGGGAATCACCCAAGCCTGGTGATCAACAGGGAACCTGAACTGCAAAATACATTTCTGCACCAGTCCTGGGGCTAAGACACTGCAGGGTTCTGCCCCAACAGAGAATTGTAATTCTTCAACCTCTTGGGTGAATGTATCCTTCCCCTTCCTGCCTTGCTGTTATTGCAGGAGCCCAGGTGTCTGGTGTGAGCCTCTCTAACTGGGGAGGATCCATCCCAAAACCATCATTTTATCCACTGTGGTGGATAAAAAGTCACTCCTGTCCATTATTACCCTTTCTTTCGACTCCCTCTTCTAGTGTATCAAGGTTAAGGAATAATGAATAATCAATAAGGCCACGTCTCCACCAGAGAAAAATGTTTCAGCCTGAACATGAGAGCTGAAGAAGATTTAAATAGAGTTTTTTGCCATCCACTCCAGCTTTGCTAATATGAGCTGTGAGTCAGCATCCTCTTCTAAATCACTGCAATTCCTCCAAGAACAAGCCCTGCAATGCTTCCCACAGCCCCTGGGAGCTCAGGCTTCTGGGAGGAGGCAGGAGCCAGGGCTGAAGGAAAAGAAATTACTGACGCTGCTCAAGCACTCACCCAGCAATGGCACCCCTTAAAACTGTGCAGATTGAATCAGCCAGTCCCTCCCAAGGAACGTCTGCATGCAGAGAAGCCAAGCAGAGCACCTTTCAACACTGCCATTAGTGTTATATATGTATATTTATTCTATGTGTAGAGCTGATCAACGACTAGAACTGTCTCTTTGGGAAAAGGGAGAATTAACTTCTCAAAGCTGCACATTATGCTTAAGACTAAAATGTTTTGGCAAGAGGGATCGTGTTCCAGTTCTGGAAGTGAGCAGGGTCTTTGCTCACCGAGCAACATGTAGCAAATCTGCCTTGCAGTGAGGCAAAGAGACGGAGGAAACTTGTGAATCTCCAAGGTAAAACTATTCTATTACAAAATCACATTGCTATGCAGCACTCATTCCTCTGCCCATTTAAGCTGAATGTGAATGCAGGTTGCTATAATCTTGTATTATAAAGAAAACACTAAGAAAAAAAAGAAAGAAATTAAAAAGACATACCAACCTCTACTACAGATACAATCAAAACAGGTTTTAATTATTTGCAGGCAGTGCCTTGCCATGTACCACAGTTATTCATTTATACTTAAAAAAATAATAACCCTACTCTATTTGATAGTTGGTGATACTGAATTAATAATTTGAGCAAGTCAGGAGGAAGTTAATGTAATCCTCAATTTGCTTTACATCTTCAGAGTCACCTACGGCACTTTACAAGGCAGGTAATATTATCACAGCTGGACACCTTGGTAATCTTCTGAGCTCTTTTTCCTTTTCAAAATAAATGTTACAGATTTACCGTGATACCGCTAAAATAGCTGTTAATTTACTTCAAAAGATGAAAGAAAACAGGTGAATTAACAGAACTCCATCGCACTGAACACAAATTCCAGCAGGGCACAACACAACTGGGAGGTCCAAGGCTGGGGATGGACCAGCCAAGAGAATCTCCAGCCAAACCTCCCTTTTTAAGGGGAGGTTTGGATCCAACTCCCCCATCCTGGCTTTTCGTTTGCCCTGTGATCCAAAGCTGTGGGATTTGTAGAAGATGGCAGATGCTCCATAAGAGCAGGCTTGCTGTTTGGAAACCTCAGCTTGGCTCTTTGAGGCTGAGACTGAAAAGAGAGGTGACAAGGAGCCCCAAATTTAACTATTCCTCTCTTCAGTCTGGTGTCCACACTCTGGAAACCACTCAGGAAGCTTAATGGATCCAAAATATCAAGACTAGGATGGACTGCAGGAAACCACTGCCAGCTTTCTGTGTCCAAGGAGCCAAATGCTTGATTTAAACCAGTACAAATGATGGGGTTTTTTTATCTACAGAGGACAGATGTAAGATTTGCTGTCAGCTGGGAGAAATCCTGCAGCCATGAAGTGCTTGAGCAACACCCCCTGCACCTGCCCAGGTGGGGCTGCTCCTCACCTGCAGCATCTTCAGCTCCTTGTGACCCCAGCAGCGCTTTCTCGTGGGCACCAGGTAAAAAAATTCCTAATGTCCCCCACAGAAAAGCACTACTGAAATAAATCTTAAGGTATTTGGTGATCCTGTTTATCCCCATGTTGCCTCCCAGCACCATTCAGGACATCTCAAAGTCAGGCTCACATGAACATTCCTCTCAGGCTCGCTCTTTAATTTCTATGGGATACTGTTGCCTGCTCTTTAAATAGAACTTTTTTTAAAAAAATAAATATATATATAAAACTCATTTACACACATTTGCATATCAGAAAAGCCTAATCAAAACCTCCCTGATTTCCATGTCAGCTGTCAAAGATGTTTTAGCAATCAGCAAGCTTATATCAAAAATAAAACCAAAACATATTTGTCTTCTTACATAAACTGTTATAGCAATATAATGTAAAAAAGTCAGATATCTAAATGATACTGTAAAAGCCGGAATGATTGATTTCATAATGTTCCAGAAATTATAAATAACCTTTAGTTGTCTCCACTGCTTTGATTTGCATAAGCAATTGAGAGTTCATTAAGCAGGGATTAAAACAAAGCTGAGGCGGTGCTGGGGGCTTGGTCTGAGCAAGGACCTGGGTCAGTCCGTGCTGCTCCAACCTCAGCTCTCCCAAAAAGCTGCTGCAGATCATGTTGGGTTCGGGTGGTGAGGTTTTGGCAGTGGGGAGCCAGTGCCAGCCTGGATCAACCCAGCCCAGATTCCCCAGGATCAGCTCTGGGGTTACACTGAGCTGTGGAAAAGCTGTGAAAATTGTGTATAAACCAGAGTGTGTCATCTTGAAACAGTGTGGGACCTCCTTAGGAACTTTACAGGACCTCAAGTGGAACTTGGAACCATGGAATATAATCACAGCATCACTAAAGCTGGAAAAGACCTCCGGGAGCATTGAGTCTGACCTCCAAAATCATTGAGTCCAACTGCTAAAACTTCACAGGGAATTCACAGGACTTCCAAAGAGAATTCCCCCAAACATTCCAAGCATTTCCCACCACTGCCAAGGCTGGAATTTCCCCTCAGTGAGCACCCACACAGCATCACAAACACACACACAAGATTTTGTGGCCTTTCCTACCCATGGAAGAAGTGAGAAGCTTTTTCTCTTTTGGCTCTGAGCTGCAGCTCCAGGTAGTGGTTATGGAGCATGAAAAGGGAGGATGGGAGCACAGGGGAAGGAAAGAAGACAAGGGAAGATAATTGAAAGTACCAGTGCACTAGTTATGTTGCATATATCTAATGTAATTAGTATTAATAAGCTGTCAGTCAGAAGATGTAGTTGTTAAAAGGCAGTTTCAATGGGGGAAAATGATAATTGAACTCCTCCATGTATTTGTCTGTATTATTTATTCTGTTGTTTTTTCAGTTCACTGCCACAGGTTCGTGTTTAGCAGAAGTGAAATTGAAGAAGCAAATGGAGTTTTTTTGTTTATTAACTAGGAAAAAAAATTAGCCTCTATTGCTCTGAGCAGGGCCAGGCACAGGAGGGAGGCTCAGGGAAGGGCAGTGGGTCAGTTCTGCACCTGGTCCTCACTCAAACCACGATGTTTTCAAGCTACAACTTTGCACTAATTCTGTTTTGATATATACACTTGCTCCTGTGGTACCTGGCACAGTGCTGCTGCTCCTTTATTCTCTACTAATTCTCTGCTCACTCCAGATGCTCTGTCTCATGATTTAACACTGCAGTTCCTAGAGCTGGTCAAATCACGTGCGCTGAATAACATATTTCATAATTCCCTTCCCTTTTTTTTTAATTTTTCAATTGTCTGCAAGCAGTTTACAGCATTTCCCAAAGCATCTGTAATGAGAAATTAGTCGCTAAATATTTTATACAAATAGTTATTTAGGCTGTATCTTGATCACAAGCACTTTGCTGCGGATTCAGCTGGGACAGAAGGATTTGGATTGGATTTGTACTTCTGACTGTAAATTGGCCACAAGGATACAGCTCTCTTTTCTCTTTCTCTGCTTTGCAAAGCAGCCCTCACGACAACATTGGGGTATTCCAGGCTCCAGCATTCCAAGTTAAAGTTACATTAGCCATGATTGCTCTGGAATATCCCCAGTACATCACCTGCACTGAAGCATCCTTAAAGCTCAGAGCTCCATAAAACTATCCCGTCCCTATTTTACAGAGTCTGATGGGACTTTGGCTGCATGGAGGAGATCCTGACCCATGGAGAAATCCTGAATTTTATCTCCAATGTCAAGGAACCCAGACAGAGAGCCTCACTCGGGTCAATTTATATATGAGGAAGTTTTGGTGACGCTGGCACAGGCTGCCCAGAGAGGTGAAAGCCTGATCCCTAGAAACATTCACGGTCTGGATGAGGCTCTGAGTAACCTGATCCAGCTGCAGATGTCCCTGCTCATGGCAAAGGGTTGGACTAGAAGGCTTTTAGGTGTTCATCCCAACCCAATCTGAGATTCCACCTGCAGGGTTCCTCTCAGGAGCTCCTCCAGCACAGTCCCCTGCCTCCCATCACTCCTCACATCCCATGGAGCACTGGGAGAATGTTAACACCAGGAATTTCTCTTCTGTGTGTCACATAAATAAGAAATGTTGCTTTTTTTTGGTCACCTGCTGAATGGAAGGAATCTGTAAGTCATAAACCCTCGGCAGTTTGGCTCAAAGGCTGCTCTGACTGCGGCAACCCATTTTCAATTCTGACTTTGTACAACCCCAAAGGAAGTAACTGAAGGCCTTCTTGGGCTGGAATAGCTCCCATCAGCTCCTGGTATCAAAATAAAACATTCCTGAACTGGTACCATTCCAAACGAGGGACAGGAGACATTTTCTGACTCAGGCTACTAAAACAAAAAACAGATCTTAGAAGACATTAGGAAGAAAAATGGGAACTGGGATGTAGCCCTGGTTTAATGTTTTGGTTTTTGGGAAATTCCTTTCCCAGGAAACTTTCTGTAAACAAGAGAAATGTTTTTTTAACTGTACCTATGTTTATCCATTCTTTCTCACAGGAGAGGTTTCTTGACGAACATCTGTTTTAACCAATGTGATTGAAGAGGTTTGCCTTTGTTTCACCAATCAAATTAGTCTGTGTAAAATACTGTATAAGAGAGTCACATCTCAAAAATAAACTTTTCACCTTTTCTAGCCTTCTGATCGAGAGTCTGTGTCATTGTTTGGTGCTCAACAGCAATAATTTGGGACCTCCCTCTGCTGACTCCTTCCTTTCCTCCTCCTCCTGCCAGGCTCCAAGGATAAAATCCACAATTCTGGTGTTTTAAAGGATAGGAAGGACGGAAGAGGAATCAATGTCCTTTCAAGGCTTTTCACCTTTTCAGGATGGAATATTTGCAAGGAGCTTTGGGATAGGGAGAATTTGTGGTCATTAAATAGCTTGTCCCAAAATGACAAAAAAAAGGATCCAGCACAGGCACAACTCGGCTCATTTTCAGGATGCATGGCTGCTCCTCATCCTCCCCATCCCTGGGGGGAACCACTCACCACCCCCTGTCAGAGCAAGAGACTCCCCAAAAACTGCTGGGGCTCCTCTCAAGCCATTGCTGATGCAGGAGCTGACCCCAGCCCCGGAGCCACAAATGCAACCCATTTTCCAAGTTGCTTACTTACATAGGGACAAAAATGATTTTCTCCCAACCAGGTTTTCTCGCGTCAGTCGTTCAACATGTTCCTGTGGTTTTTTCCTCCCTTTTCTTATTACCTTTCCTGATAGTAAAGACATTGCAGATGGGCATCAAACTGTGCAAAATGTAAATTATGATTGGGTAGAGTCAGAACATAAAAAATAAGTTATTTGGATGTATTTTTTTTCCTAAGGACCGCAGCACATATGGCATGCTAAAAAAATGTCTCGTGTTCATTAAGGCTAAATGAGACAGGTTAGAGAATCATGGGCACCAAATGGAAAACTTGGGGAAAAAAATGCTGGCTGGCAACTCATTCTGCTGATAATATTTTTTGGATGTTTCCCTCCTGCCCTCTCTCCCTCATTTTTTTTTAAACTGCAAGGACATTTTTGCAAATATTTCACAAATATCTGATGGCTGTTGCTTAGGAATCTGTCCTCCCCGCTGTGCCTTCCTCATTTGAAGGTCATAATCTTCAGTTTGTTGAAATCATAATTATCTCGCTAGCCAGTAACTCTGATGTCACAAATGGAGGATTATGATGACTTCAATGAAAAAAGCAGCAGCAGGAGAAAATGAACTCAGCCACCGAGAGCTTGTTTGCCTCTCCACCCCTCCAAAAAAAAAGGATATAGCTGAGAAAAAATATCAGCAGAATGATCTCCAAATAGACTATTTTCTGCATGGCATCAGTGCCTCTTTCAGAATATGAGGTTAATTTCTGCCTTGTGCCAGTTTAATGCAGACTTCCACTTCATTTTAACGCAGAGCAGGTCTTATATTTAATGTAATAGCAGAATCTTGCTACTTCTTGTGGAGCTCATACACAGACCTCAGAGTTCTTCCATAAAAATGAAATGAGCCTCCCTGTAGCACTCAGGAAAATAAAATGGTCAAGATTCACCACAAGGTCACCTAAACCCAGGGCTTTACCACTGCCAGATAATTCACCACTGTATCAAAAAATATGACAAATAAACACTGTCTGTCAGATAATTAAAGTATTTAATGGCCAGCTCTCCTTATTGCTTTTTATTAAGCATCCTTGCCAACCTAATGCTAAAAATTCACTGGCTTATTCAGTGGCAACTTCTCTCCCCAAAAATCACAGAATCCAAAATGGGCAGGGTTGGAGAGGACCTTAAAGACCTTTTAGTTCAGACCCTCCTTGCCATGTGCAAGGAAACTTCCACCAGGAAGGGAGTGAATCCTCCACTAAAAATGGGGGAGAAGAGAGACCACAGCAGATCTGGGACCATCCTGATTTGTTTTCCCAGACCAGAAGACACGCAAACCCCAGACATTATTTAGCTGTTGGAAACAGGACTGGGATGGCAGCACTGATTTTCCTCCAGGACAGATGCTCTGGGAACATGATTCAGCAATTCTGAGTGTCATTATTTTGAATAAAGCTATCAATGTTTCTCTTGAGGAGTTTGGAATACAAGAAGATTTCTGCTGTCACTATAAATGCTAGCGCGTGTCTCCTGGGCTTCAAATAATGTACATTTCAATGTTCCTGCCTGCTTGAATGAGACATTAAAAGAGCTATACTCTGAATTCCTGATGTTTTATCAAAATATGAACTAATAGTGCAGTGACACGATTCTACTGTCTCTTCCCATTGCTGCTCTCCATGTGCAAAAGCAGCATTGTGCTGGGACCGACCCCAAATCTGGGAAACAGAGTGGATTCTGCCACAGGGATGAGAACAGAAGTATTGAATGCTGGAGGTTTGGGGGGGGGAAAAATGCAATTCCCTGATCATAACCATGTTCCCTGGCACTTGGCTTCAAATAATGTACATTTCAATGTTCCTGCCTGCTTGAATGAGACATTAAAAGAGCTATACTCTGAATTCCTGATGTTTTATCAAAATATGAACTAATAGTGCAGTGACACGATTCTACTGTCTCTTCCCATTGCTGCTCTCCATGTGCAAAAGCAGCATTGTGCTGGGACCGACCCCAAATCTGGGAAACAGAGTGGATTCTGCCACAGGGANTTTTCACGTGGGCAGCTCGGCAGCAGCCACGACTGCCACTGAGGATGGCAGGCAAGGATCAGCATTGGAGCAGCAGGAAAAAATGCAGGGATGGCATAGGACAGGGGTGCAGACAGAGGCCCAGGCTCACAGCACTGCACAGACATCAGCAGAGGCAAATCCTGTGTGCTGCCAGCACCTGGGGAACAGCAGGACCAGACACCGGGAATGCTGCGGCTCGCACAAGATGCGCACGTTAAAAAAAGAGCAAAGTCTCCCATTCACCTCTGTCCAAAGCAGGATTGGGAATTTCTCCTAGAATTTAGACTGCTTTTGATGCTGTGAAAGGTGGCACGAGGAATGCCAGTGGTGCCAGGGGAGCTGGGGGTGGTGACAGGCACTGCTGCAAGAGCCACTCACCGTGAGAGCTCGGGAGAAGCGACCCAGGAGTCGGTGTCACAAGTGTGGAGTTAACCTCTGTCACCTCCCTGTTCAGCCGACTTCCCCCTTTAATGAAGCAGCTTGATTTATGTAGGAGTCATTTGCTTCATAAGGAAATTATTAAACGCTCATCTCTTTTTCCCCCTCCGGATTTGTCACTTGGAATGCAGTAATTGGCGGTGGTGGCGTGTCACCGAACGAGTTCAAACAAACCCCTGCTCTCCCAGGACAAGGAAGAATCCTGGTGCTGCCTCTGGGTGCTGATGGCTGGGAATTGCAGATTATTTTCACTCCCTGGATGACACAAGGCTTAACAAGAACCGGAGAGCAGCACAACTTTGGTGACTGAAATGGGATCTGGCTCCAAAGCTCCATCTCAGTTCAGCAAACAAGAAATCCAAGGAATTCAGTGAGGACCAACTCCATGGCTTGTGTCAGACATGTGTCAGTGCACTGCTGAATCAGATCCTAATCTCCCACTCTCCCTTGGCAACCCAAAACATGAAAACAATACAGTCATGTCAAGAATATGCTATAAAATTAACTGCTTTTAGTTTAAAAAACTAAGTTGTAAAACACCCATAGACTTGCAATTGGTCTTAATCTCTCTGCAAGTGTCATTTTACATTAGATCCTTGTTCTTCATTCACAATTTGAATCAAAAAAGTACTTCTGTTTTAATTAGTTTTATAAATTTGCTGAGCTAAATGAATACAGCAGTAAAATCAAAACTGCAGAAAATGTGTGTAATCTCAGCAAACTGCATTACTTCTGGAACAAATTGTAAACCTAAAAATTAATTAATTAAATTTATTAATTAAAATAATTTGAATTAAATTATTTGATTAAAATTATTTGAAATGCCAAGACGTGAAAAGTGTGGATTAAGCTGCCACAGAAAATCTACAGCTCATTTTAATAAACTGCAATAGCCCCAGCCACAAAATTCCCTGCTCCAGAGAAATCAGCTGGTGTGTGGAGACAAGCAGTTCCCACGTGGCCAAAGAGAGTGGAAGAGTTTTTAATTCATTCTGTGACACCAACTGAAGACTTTTGTTCTAGATGATAATCTTAGTTTTCTCAAAACCCATTACAGTCAAAGTACGACTTAAACTACACTTCTTTCCTTGTGATGGCTCGGTGTCAAAGCACTGTGAGTGATGGATTAGCAATATTTGATTTCATCTTCCAGGGTATTAATAATCATGGGAAATAGCTCTTATAGGCAGGGTTGCCTTGCCCACTGGCTGCTCTGCAGATTGCCAGGACAAAACCAACCTACAAATGCAGAAATTGTATTTCAGTACAGCTCTGCCAGCTGGCCACACCATTATGCACGTAATTCCTTCTACCTGGGCTTCTCAGCAGGAAAAAAACCAAACCCCTAAACGGAATACATCTTGGGAATATTGATTTAATTAAGAGGATGACAAGAGGAGATGAAGGCAGGAGGGTGTTTATGACCAGAATAAATCTCTACCTGCACTGCCCTGACACACCTGTGCCCATGGATTGGTGTGTTCCAGTGGGAAGAACCTGTGCAATCTGTGCTGTGTCGTGGGGGACAGCAGCACCACAGGTACCCGTGTGAGCTGAGCAAAGGAGACAAAAATCTCACTCCGAGCTGCAAGAAAGGGAACAGATGGTGCAAACATTCACACACACACACACAAATTCACACTTTTTCACCACACCAGGTTACTTTCATGCTTAAGCTTAGAAGGGTTGTGGCTGGAGTTAGTCATTCTGGATTCTCCACTAAAATTGCCTGGGAAAGGACTGCAGCAGGTGAGGAGCTGTGGTGGAACAGGGGATGAGCCACACACAGACTCTCTCTCCACAAACTCAGACACACCAGTGCTTCTCTCCAGTTCACTGAGCACTTCCATGCCCATCTCCAGAGCTCCTGCAGACCCCATGGAGCTGCCTGTTGGCACCAGCACGGCCCCACACACACAAACAACAGCCCAGCACCCGCAGATGCTTTGTTTAAGAACATGCATGCAGACCGTTCTCTAGAAAGCACACTCCATAAATAAAACATGTTTAATAACCCAAGAAAACCAAACAAAATAAATAAACCATGCCACTGACTGGCAACCTCCTCTGCAGAAGAATCTGTGAAACACTTTCCAGGGTTTGCAAAGTGCCTGCCTGCAAAATATTTTGCATGATCCAGTGCTATTCCTTCAACAGCTGTGATGGTCCACGTGGTGCAGCAGCTGACAAACTCCCTGCTGGACAGCTCCCCTGCTCTCCCACCGAACCAGCTCAAACGTCAGCTGGAGTCAGCGCTCCAATTTTTAACTGCAAGGCATGATTAATTAGGAAAAAATAACGATGACTGTGTTTTCCCACTGCTGGGAGTCAGCGTGGTCCTTGTGAGGTCAGGAATGCCAGGCCAACCTGTGCCAGCTCACTGCCCAGCCTGGCAGATTCCCTACAGGGCATTAAGGGAAGCAGGGAAGCCTGAAGTGCTGAGTGATGTTCTCACAGCTTTATATTTCACTTCTGGACGCTCCTCTCACCTGCAGAATGGAGTGACATGAGTCACGCTGAGGTCTGAGCTTGTTCTGGGTTTAGTTCCAGCTTTGGATGAAGGGCTGAAGCCACCCCAACCTGTGCTGATGCTGGAAGTGTTTAGGCAGCACTCCTGCTCCTTCCTGCTGTGAGGAAAAGGGTGGGAGATGGGGAAGGGGGTAAATGTCTGGTCCCAGGCAGGAGGAAGGTTCCCGTGGGATGCAGCACAGTGCAGTCTGCTGAAAACCCCTCTGAAACTGCTCTAATAAGGCCCTGCAGCTGCCTCTGGAAAGGGGCTTCCCCACTTCAACTGCTCTGCGTGGGTGGGAGGCTCATTCCTATAGGAAGAGTTGGCAGGATTGAAGCCAAGTTTGTAGGAGGTGATTTCCAGAGTCAATTTGTTCTTCTCTGCCCTTTATTCTCTGTATAAAGCTGAGCACGCAGGAGAAGAACCAAATCCAATTCAGCATCACTTAATTTTTCTAAGGACAGAACCTTCCTTTCATTAAAAAAAAAAAAAAAAATCCCTTCTAATTCCATCCATGCTGCAATCTGGTGAATTACCGGAGTGGATTCTGGACAGAAAGCTCCTGCTCTGGAGCGAGCCCTCATTGTTGGCCTCCTTGCCATGCACTGCACACAGCTCGCCTTGTTTCACAGCCAGGAGTGCTGCTGCATCTCTTTGTCCTGCTCTCCCCAGAACTCAGCCCCTCTTCAGCTGGATCTGTGAGTGCCAACAGGTGGGAAGGGGTGTGGGGAGCGAGAGGCTGCCAGGGTGCTCCAAAGGACCATCTGTGTGGGCAGGGAATGCACAATGCCAGCCAAGCACACCGGAACATCTGGCTGCCTGCAGCTCTTCACCTACTGCAAAGGTTACGCACCATCGCCGTGCCAGCTGTGCCCGGCACTACTTTAACACAAAACACGCCAGAAGCAGCCTGTGGGGACTTAATTTTGTTGTCTCCAGCCATTTTAAAACCAGAAAATTCTGCCTAATTGAAAGCTGGAGTGCTCTCTGACTTTTCCCTGCCCAGGGGTTGTTACTGGGGTCAATCAGGTGCTCATTTGATGAGATTTTCCCTTGTGGGTGCAGGACCCCACTCCACACAGCAGTGGTTCACACTATCTCCTCTGCCTTATAAATCTTGGGATTATAAATTTTGGGATTATACAAGCAGCCAGATTTCCCAACAATAATATTGAAGCAGGGAGCTTAATACTATTAACACCCTATCAATCACACACTCACAAACCCGCAGAGTAATCCAGAGACAACATTTCCCCTACGCTCCTCAGGGATTTTGCTATAAATAAACAAAAGTTTCCCACTCTGCACTTTCCCTTTCCAAGGCTGCTTCCAGCTCTGACATTTTTATATTTCTCTGAGTAACTACTGCCAAAATTTTTCCTATTTTTACCAGCAGCCAAAGCAGCAGCTATGGAGGACTCCTGCAATCCTGAACCTTGTGAGCACAGTCTGAAGTGCTTCCCAGGTGGCATTCAAGAGGAGAAAGATGGAAAGCTGTTCAGTTACCTGTCTGGTCTAACATAACCTGGAAGGTTTGGGTCCCTTTTTATGTTTGAACATCATGCTCTTGAGAAGTGTTTTGTGAATACTTTATGGCCTTTTTAGGGAATACTTGGAGAAGGCACCACCTAAGGAACGGAACCTTCAGCTCAGAGTCCGCTTTGAAACGTGCCCCCTCTCCACGTGACTTTGAATTCCCAAAAGCAGCGCTTACTGCCATTTTTATGAGGATTTTGATGCCTGTTTGTACCTCTCTGCCTTCCCAGGTTCCCTCCCCATCCCTCATCCCCAACGAGCAGCTCGCCGCGGTTGGCACGGCCGCGCTCCCTCCCGCCAGGCTCTGCTTTCCAGGGTTTGTTTTTTACTCCAGCTGCTGGTAAATGAGGCTTCTGTGGCAGGCCACTGGCTGGATAATGAGTTCATTCTCCAGACCCACTGAGAGCAAGGTATTTCCCTGGCCCATCTGTTCTCACCTCACGGCTCTGGGAACGCCGGTTGTAAAGAACGCGGCAAACACCCGGCGGAGCTGCTGGTGTGCAATAGACCCCCTGCAACACACACTGCAAAGCCTCCTCAGCCAAAAAATGGGAAGAGACAGAGCTCTGGGATTACTTCAGAGCCATTGCTGGAAGTGCTTCAACTGAGAAAAAAAAAAATAAAAAATATCAGGAGGAAGAAAGCCTCCAGAGGGCTGAAGCAAATCTTGTAGCACGCAGATTGCAGAGGCACAGTGCTGTCCTTCGGCCTCCTCTATTTCCTCCAGGTTTTCTAAGAGAAATAAAAGCTCCAGGAAAGCCACAGGTCTGTAAACAGAAGTGGTCAAAAGTCAAAGCAAAGATCTAAAGAGACTAGAACAAGAAATGATGCTTTAAGAAACCAAGGCAGGAAGTTTATCCAGCCTTGACTGAAACTGGCACATCTGGCTTCAAAAAGGAAAAAGGAAACAAAGCAGTTAAAAAGCCTAGGTACCACCTGCAAATATTTTTAGAGGCAAGGAAAACTGGTACCATCTTCAATTTGGAGGAAGGATGAGTAAGAAGTGATGGGGCATCGGTCTATTTGAATAATGAGTAATTTAATGAAGATAATGTGGGCTCTGTAATGTCCTACCTCCTCAGGACAAAAGTGTGGCTGCAGATGACTGACAACACCATATTTCAAATTGCCTTTTTAAAAAAATCCCTTTGTTTTTAACACGTTGTCCCACAGAAGGTGCTGCTGGTTGACGTGGACAAGGGGCAGATGTGAGTGATTCATGAATGCCTGGAGGCTGCTGAAGGTCAGGAGAACATCCTCCCTCACATCCAACAGGACATTGTAACAATGAACTCTCACAGTTAGGTTGGGATATGAGCCAGCTATCAGCACACAGAGCTTGCTCCAGGTAAATCCTTCCGCAGCTGCCTATTATCCCCATCACATTATTCCTCCTGACAGAGGCAGCACTGTCCCTACAGATCACAGGTGCAATCCAGTATGGAAATCCTATTCAGTTGTGTGATACATTACTGTCTTCTCCCTGGCTGTACTAATGTCTGAATTAAACTGTAATATCTCATAGCTGGAATCTTTAATTCATACTGAAGACCCCTCACACAATCTATGTGCTGAACAAAGTAGTAAATTCACCTTAACACCTTTATGCTTTCCCATAGTCTTTAAATCATTCATATCCAGACTTTCTGTGTGTTCTGGATTGGGTGGAAATGTTCCTAGCATGTAACTTTTCCATTAACGGTTTTGGGGAATGAGCTCTTCGAAGAGAAAGCTCTGACCTGTAATCATTGGGAGAAAGAGCAATCCCCACTGCTTCACTGCTGCAGGGTGAGCCTGGAGAAGCCCCAGGGCTCTGAGCCATCCTGGAGTGAGGTTCCTCTGAAGAGTGGCTGGGATCAGGCCCTGAATCCATCCCTAGGGAACAGCACACATTGCAGA
Organism: Oxylabes madagascariensis; assembly: GCA_013400675.1. NCBI lineage: Eukaryota > Metazoa > Chordata > Aves > Passeriformes > Timaliidae > Oxylabes > Oxylabes madagascariensis. The sequence goes on from VYZR01123965.1 coordinate 80,943, forward strand.
TGGGTGGCTGGTGGACTGGCATCTTCCTCCCTTCGCCAGTGTGCTTCCCCTGTATGGGCAAAGAAAACTGGAAAACTCCCCTTTCTGTCACAAGATGTGAGTGAAATCCTCCAAACGGACTTCCCTCTAACACCAAACACAATTATTCACCAAGACTTGCAAAATCTTGAAAGCAAGTTCGAGAACAGGCTCCACTGCATCATCTGCAGGAGTTAAGGGGGGTGAACAACAGAGGAAACCAATGACTCGCTGCACTGTACCTAATTTGTGAGACATCTTCCAAAATCAGCTTCACAGAGGCACAGCACATCCAGGTAAAAACCACCACTGAGAACAGCAAAATGTAATAAAACCACATGAAGGGGGGTTTGGCAGGGTTCTCTAAAATTCAAATAAAGACTCTCCTTTGCAAGGACCCTGCACACCAAGACACTGCAGCCTTCGGGGTGTTGATGACACTCACTGTCCCTCTCTTTTGACAACTGCACTTTTCTCCATGAACTCTTCTCCCTTTGTGCTTCTAACCCAGAGCTAGAAGGTCCCATAATCACTGCTACAGAGGCTAGAAGAGAGAAGGATTGTTAAATTGTGAAATCCCTCAAGCTGAACTCCATCAATATGTTTATCCAGGACATAAAGCCTCCTCGTGGGCAAAAGCCTCTCTGCTTTTTGGGAGTCTGCATTAGTAGTTCTGGAGCCATCTCCCACCACTGACCATGAACTGCCACACCAAGAGATGACAGAAACACCAGGCAAACCTCCCCTTAAGAAACTCCAGCTCCCTGCATGCCTGGGGGAAGGGACTGTACTAGCAGCTGACTGAAGACTTTTATCCAAAATCCTCATGATTTCTTTCAGCCAAATACGGTTTCCAGTCTTGTAGGGCCAAGGAACACTTTGTTGAAAGCACAGAAACTTGCTTTTGAAATAGGAGAATATTGCAGGCAAATGTCAGCATGGTGCAACAGCACAATTCCACTCTGTTTTGCTTCCTTAGGTACTCCCAATTTCTGGCCTGAGTCCAGCCCCTCAAAGACAATGGGTTCTCCCCAGTGCCACGTGTTACCACAGGGCTCTCCCTACTTCTGAACCCTGAGAGGGTTTGTCCTCCTGCAGTGCTCTCCAGCTGCTCCCAGCTTCTGCCTCCAGCCTCTGACCTTTTGAAAGCTACCTGGGAAATCCCACATTTGGTAAGAGACTTTTTAAAGCAAACAGTTTACATATGATTAATTCTTCCTGTAGAACTCAAAAAAAACCTCCTTCCTGATTAGCAAAGGTCACTGAATCTCAAAAGTTAATGGCAGACACTTCAAATATATTACAGCCCTCCTCTGAAAAATGAAGTAAAACAAAACTGGGTTTGTCTGGAGAAGACAGATGTGGCAGAAGAAAAGGCAAGAAGCTGGGTAGGTACAAACTGGAAAACTGATAGAGGAGCAGCTGTGGGTTAATCTCAAGAGCTGGAGAAGAATAGGGCAAGACTTCTTGCCAGAGCAACCCCAAATATAGAAAAATAAATCTCTATCCTAACAGTGAGCACAGCTCCTGCTGGAGTCACTAAATCATGGGATATTCTCTGAGTGTTTTGAGGGTGCACTTTCCCTATGAAAGACCCTATGAAAACACGATGAGGGAATCCTCAGTCGTCTTCCCACACATTTCCACCAAGCCATTCTCTATTAGGCAGCCATGACCTTGCTAACCTGACTGATCCATAATTCATAACTATTATCCATGCTCAATAATTACAGTGTTAATATTTGGGTAATTTAGAAGTACCTTTCTCCAGCAGAGTTTAGCCTGTGCCATTGCATAATGCACAATTCAAGTGTTTATGAATAAAACTGTTCTCTCCTCTTTCTTTTCCTTCCCCATTCATACCTCCAAAATGTTTTCAAAATGTTAGTGAAAAGAGGAATTTGAAGAGGGAATCTCATTACTTCAAGGCAGAATTAAAAAATTATGAAATGCATAATGCCCAATTTATCAATTGAAGCAAACTGCAGTACAGACACACTGAAAGCCCTTCACTCTCTAATCACTAATAGGTAACACTATCAAATTCAGCCCTACACTCTATTAGAATTGCAGTAGAAAAGCACTTAGTGTAATGCCCAAAGACAGCTCACCAAATACTGCTCACTTGGCTCAAAGACAAGGCTGAAGACGTTAATAATTTGAAAGCTTCCTTAACCAGTGTGCTTTATCAATATGCCCAGAAAATGAAATACAATTTCTACACACAATTTCTGTAGATTAAAAAAAAAAAACAAACTAACTTGTATTCAGCCCAAGAACTGTGACTTTTTTCCCCAGATTTGTGAATTACCCGTGGATGTCTCGCTGTCCCAGCTGCAGAGCCCATCATCTCCCCGTTGCAAACCGCAGGAATCATCTCCATTCCTCCTTTCTGACCACATTAATTTCAGGCTTGCTTGTAGCAGGATTTTTTTTTTATGTCCTCATTTCCTAATTCCTCATTTTCCCATCAGTCTCCCAGGCACCACAAATGTACAGTGTTGGCAGGGCAGGAATGAACTGCATCCAATCTTCTCTCTCAGTTGTGCCTTCTTTCCTTGACCTCCTCCAAGGGGAGGACAGGCAAAGACACCAAACCTCTGTGACCAGGTCCAGTGCTCATGTCCTCTCTTTTCATGTCACTTTCCACCTCAAAATTCAGATTTCCTCAGGTTTTCTTACTCTCCAGAGTAAATATCATCAACAGAGCATCCCAGAGCCGGAGCAGAACCACCCAGCTGCATGCAGCAGCACAGTTGTGATGGGGGGGATGTAGCAAACACCGAGTTTACACACAGACAGAGACACTGTGAGCTGGTGACAAGTAGTACAAAGACTTATTTGATGCAAAGACAGAATGACTACATTGCTTATGTCAAAAAAAGATCAGTGGAAGCATAACAACAGAGCATTCTGCATGCTACACACACCGCATAAAGCACAAAAAATACTCTTTATGTTTCCTGCGCTTTTCTAGCCTGGTTTCTCAGGAAAAAAACAAGAGCTGTGCAATTGTTCTGTCACTCATTGCTTCCCCAAATAACTTTTGAACCTGTTGGCTGATCTCAGGTTTGACAGATAGGCTGAGGTCTCAAAGGGATCACATCCCTATCAGATGCGTGAAAATAATAGAGACTCAAACCGGCGCCTTTGCCGAGCTGCCCCCCGCGCCGTGCCTGCCTCTGCTCTGAACCTCAGGGGTACCAATTAGGCCACGAGCTGGAGCAGCTCTGTGGAGCAGGGAACAGCTGGGGGAATGCTCGCTTACATCTTCAGACTACGCTGCCAGCAAAAAAACATTGCTGTGCGCGCTCCGGCCACGGGACGCGCCCAGAGGAGGGCTCAGCGCTCCAGCCACAGCACACAGAGAGGTGGGAGCTCAGATCCATCCTCCTCCACACACAGAAATGCACAGCATAGCCCCAAAATGCCAGCTCTCCCAGCTTGAGCTGCCCTTGGTGTGTTTGGGGCTTACTTTGTCCTCAAACCCCAAGTCACCAATGGTGTCTGTGAGTTCCTGTTTGCTGTTGGTGCCAACACTCCCACGACAGCCCTGTCCTCCCAGGGCTCACCAATAAAGGCATTTCCTTCCTTGGCCTCCCCTGCCTGCCCCTCAGAGCTGCAAACAGCAATTCAACCTCTGAGCTCCTAAAGCACACATGCAATTTCTTGCCGGCGTCGCCAAAAAAAAAAAAATCAGAGAAGCGTTGCTGGGCAAAGAGTAAGATTTCTGTTCAGTTTTAAGGGGATGTGTATGACAGGGAAGCTACAGGACTCTCATTCTAATAGCCAATGCTGCTAATTAAAACTGTTTTGGAAGATCTGCAGCCAGCATATAAATCACCCCTCTATATGCTATAAATAAGAGGCAGATACGGAATTGAATAGCTCCCATTTGTCAGCGGAATGAAGAGATTTGATTGTGTCTTTTTGAATAATAAATCCAGACATACCTAGCAGGGCACGGAGAGTTGCTCCAAGTGTCTCTTTTATCAAACAACAATGATTATATTATAGGGTTTGCATTATCGGCCATCATCCATTTCTCTTGTTTTCTCATTTATCGCTGACATCCTCCCTCCCAGATGAAACATTTTGCTCTGCACAGAATGTGTTCATGCAAAGATCTCAGGAGCCAGGCAGGAGCAAACACTACTGAGTCTCCTGATGCAGTGTGCACCTACCAGGATATATTACAGAGCAGAAGAGAGTTTTGTAGGGAAACTGAGCTGTGGAAGCCTGAATACACAGGTTTTTCACCCTAAATACACAGGTTTTTCACCCTGTCCTTTTTTCCACAGCGCTTCCAAGGGACACTCAAAATGCACTGGGTATCAGACAGAGGAGAGTCAAATCATTCCTAGTGGCAACGGATGTCCATTTATGCAAAACAATGCAGAGAACCAAAGACAAAGTCCTGAAGATCATCTTATAACATCACTGAACAATGGAAACCCCAAAGGCATCCACACACGAGAAGCAGATTCTTAATAATAATAATAATAATAATAATAATAATAATAATAATAATAATACCTTGCTCCTGTGTGGAAATCTCTTTTCAACCATGAACACTACATTCCACTCACAGCCACCATGTCCTTCTCACTGGAAAAGAAAACAAACAAATGGGCACCAATTAGAAAAGGGCATTTATTAATGCTAAGTTCAGAGTAGCTTCAAATTTTGCACATGCACTCATAAAATAGAAGATTTAGGATTCCCTGTCACACGGAAGGCTGCAGAAGGTTAATTGAGTTCACTGTAGAAGTATCATTACCTCCATAACACACCTAAGGAAAAAAGCACAGCAGTCAGGTTATGAAGATAGATTTATTTTAAGCCTTTAAAACTATTTGTCAAATTTTTGCCCTCTAACAGGGTACGGATTCCTCTCGCTTTGTCCCTAAATTCCAGTGCAGCTGAACAGCAACTTCCACGGCATTTCCTCGGCTGTGGATTTCACACCTTCCCACAGACATACCCTTGTCCCACCCACTGATAAACTGAGACAGAGAAGTCGTGACCTCTGGCATCTATTCCCGTTTTCCCAAAGGAAGAGCATTCTCTGGGATGGACCACAGGATTTCCTCTCCCCTGCTGAAGGAGCAGCTGCTGGCTGGAAGACAGCAAAACCAGCTCAAGGGGCTGCAGAAAAATTCCTATGGGCTGTGCCTTTATCTTTGCTTCTGCTGGGGCTTAAAGTGGGGAGAAAAAAGGGGGAAATCTTCCCATCTGGGATCCCTCATCCCCCCTTCCAAAAAGGGCAGCAGCTGCCCACAGTCCCCTCAATATCACTGGGATAAACAGCATCCTTGTAGCCTGCTCCTCATCTGCTCAGGCTGCTAAAGCTCTGACCTCCATGTGCTTATTTTAACTGTAAATCGGGATGATTTTATTATTTTGGGGTTATGTTTGCCAATAAAAAGGAAAAGACAGCGCTGAAAGAATTTCATGGCTATGCAGTTACTTTGAAATCCCAGGCTGCCTCCCGAGGTGCTCACCTGGCTGTCTGCCCTCCCCTGTCCCCCTGGAGTTCCTGAGCCTAAATAATGTCCTGGGCACCACAAGCCAGGCCATGGCTCCCGTGCCACCAGCTCTGCAAAGACTTTGCAGCCACTGTTCAGTGCCTGATGATGACACAAAAGCTACTGCAGAGCAATTCACAACGCAGGCACACACACAGAGCACAAAGCAGGCAGATGGGACTCAGAGCACAAAGAGGATAAAACACTCATTTTAACAAAATCCATTTGTTCGGATGACCCGAACTTGAAATTAAGGTGTTAAAATCCAAGACAAAGAGGATTTCTGATTGGCAGCCGGTGATGTCAGCCCTGTGCCAATTACAGAGGGAATTCATGTGGCTGCCTCTAAAAAGAAATAATTCCCTCTCTGATACAGCAGTAAGACATTGTAGACAGCCCATTTGCAGGGGATTACGCGGCACTTCTCAGGTAGTTAAAGCCACTGAGCCTTTTGACCTTGTGCCTCCTAACACTACTGGAGGCACAATCACCCGGGGACACGCTGCTTATCATGTGTGTCTTATTGCTTAAACAAAACCCAGCCACCCAGCAACCTGAGCCCACCACCCCGGGCTCTTTGGCTGTGAATTATGACGCCGAAACAAGACGAACATAATAAACAGCACTATTTATTAGCTTATTCTATGATTTCAGAGGTGACTACAGACCGAGAAAGCAGAGGAAGGCTGTGCCAGGCTCGAGTGAAAGCATTTCTCAGGTCACTGCTCTAAACACAGATATTTCGTGCTACCACGATGCTTGCGCAAGGAGAGTAAATCTTTGCACGCTGCAATCCTGAAGTGGCTGGAATTAATCGTCCCCTCCAGATGGGATCCGAGCTCGCTCACTGCCACAGCGTTCAGCATGTAATGAACACCAGGCAAGGTGAAAATTGATATCAAGAGCACTTTTAAGAGCGAAAAAGTTAACACCTAAATTGGAAATCAATATATGCTGTAAGTATTGATCAGCAGAACAGAAATCCTCAGGTTTCTGCTTCTGCTGAGTGGATGCTGTTAGAGGTTGAGCTGAAGTTCCACTGAAACACCCTACTTTAACAGTTATTTTCTTAAAAAGCACAAAGCAGCCCAACTTTATGCTTTATGGAATGACTGTCTAACCCCTCCACAAGTGCATCCATGCAGGAACACGCCAAGCCAGGTGTCAGCAGCGACTTTTTGACTGTCCCTTAGCTTTTGAAGCCATGCATTTGTCCTCAAAGACAAGCAGAAGAAGCCAGAACGGAGGAGCAGCACCTTTGAGGAGGATGGATGGCCTTGGGTGCAGACATGGGGAGGGCACATCTGGGCCTGGTGATGGAGCACGGGGCAGGGATTTCGAGCTTGCTGAGCACACGGAAACCCAGGTCCCACCTCTGCAATGCAGCTCACAGCTCTTCTTACTGTGCTTGCACAAAGACAACTCTGCTGCCTTGGGAGGGGGGATCTCTGCACAGTGCCCTGCTCTGGTGGGGACACAGCTCAGGTCAGCAGCAGGTGAAGAGCAGCTGCACAGTGTGTCATCCCGTGCTGTCTGTCTGCTCAAAGCAAGCTTTTCCGACACGCTGATGAGTGGAAGAGCTGTGAAAAACAAATGTCTCATTGTTTGAGTCCTCCAGCCTGCAAGGAAGCAGGAATTTCTGTGCTCTACATCAAAGAAACACTTGACCCTATGTGATCAATTCCTCCTCCTAATTATTGCGCGCTGAAAGACCTGAACTTCTGTGAGGTCTCCCAGGTGAAAAGGGGCAAGAATATCTCAGGAAAGGTTAGAAAATCCGTACATTTCTATAAATATTTGTTGGTCTGCATTCCTTTAACTTTGCATGATTAAATACAGCCTGCTTCTGTTCTTCCACTTTATCCTCCGGGGAAATTTATCATCAAAATTATTGTACAGCATTCATTACTCTAGCCTCATTTAAAACCTTGCCCTACTTATTATTTAGGCTGCAAAAAAAAAAAAAAAAAAAAAGTTGCTTTGTATAGTATTTCCTTTAATAGTCTCAATCATTACGTTTAAAAGATTGCTGTAAGGCAGCTTAGCTTGCATTAGAGGAAAATAAAGTGGGATGCCACAGTTAAGTGTTATAGTTCTAATTCAGCTTTTGTTTCCCAAATCATAACAATGCAATGTTTCAGTTCCTTAAAAGGCTCTCGCTGCTCATTAGCAGCATCCAGGACTTCAGCCCCTGGATTTCAAAGGGACATCCAATGGTTATTCTCCAGCTTAAAAAGTGGTGGGGAAAGGCAGAGGGATGGGAAGGAATGGAAGGGAGGCAGGAGGCTCCATCAGTTCAGAGGTGGGGCTGTCTTTTAAATCAGTGGTGCAGGGAACACACTCAGCTGTGACAGAGCAGCAGGGAATGCAAACAAATTATGTTTGTTTAACCCTTACTCAATATTTCTGTTTAGGACAGAGAGACAGACACAGCTTTTGAAAAGAAACAAATGCAGCGTTTAAATGGAAGGAAAAAAATTTACTTAAATCCCAGTAGTGCTACATGAAGCCTCTTAATTTGGACTCCTCCAAAAATGAGACTTCTCTGATGCTGAGTACCATTGCTGGCCTTTTGGATAACACTGTGTATGTGTTTGTCTAACCCTTCTGTGCTTCTGAAAAAGCACAGCTGGTCCTGCACTGACACCCTGCCGGGGAGGGGATCAGGGAAAAAGCATCTCCTCCCCATTAGCAGCCCCACCAAGATCTCCTCCTACACGGGCTGCAGAGCCAAAGACTTTTGCTTTTGGTTTGTCCACATCCAACTCAAACTGAAACCACCGGCTGGGCAAAAGCCACTCATTAATTACTACAGAAGGTTTTGTGGAGGTTATGTCAGGTATTTACTGTTTAGGTTGTTCTGTCCTCCCACACTGCCTTCCCTGGACCTGTCTGACCTCAGTGGCTTTCTGCTACCCCAGACCAGGCTATCCTTCCCTCTCTTCTCCATCCCAAATCAAAGACCTGATACGGGACTTAGGAGCAACAAGGAGCCCCTGGTTTAACCCTCTGCAATGCTGAAAATTCCCCAGTAATTCCTAATCTTCGCTTCAGGTTTTGATTCCTGATTCTACTTTTCCCTTTCACCCACCCACCTTGTCTTTCTGACTGTTTTCTACAAGGGGGCTTGCAAAGACCTTTCAGCATCGTAAATAAATGAGATAAGCCAGTTCCTCTCTCTTCCTTTCGTATTGACAAGTTCAAAGACTTCTAAGAGATTAAGAGCGAAAGACTGTAAGTGACCTGCTGGGTCATCAAGCCTAGGCTTTCCCTATCACTTCCAGCCATATCCTACACTACCTTTCTACTGGATAAGCCTGATCTTATCAGCATCTCCCAAATGTTTTCTTTTTTTTTTTTTTCCCCTTATCATTTGAACCAGTTTACGAGGTACAAATGAAAGGCTTAGTGGTCTGTAACCCCCTGGATCATTTTCATCCTGGTGTCACCAGAAGGCATCTTGTCCTTTCTATCCATCCAGCACACACATTCCTCATCGCCCACGGGAAGGGAAAAAGAGGTGAGTTTTGGTGGAAGGAAGGGAAGGGAACAGGATGGTGGAGTTAATGTTCATCCAAGAGGTACTGCTAACTCTGGTACATGCAAACTGGTGGAAAAATGAAAATTCCTGTTTTATCATAGAATCACAGAATGGTTTTGGTTGGAAGGGCGCTTAAAGATCATTCTGTTCCAACTGCCCCTGCCATGGGCAAGGACACCTTCCACTGGAGAGAGCGGTCAAGGGAGGGATCAATACTTTCCTTGGCTACTATTTCATCATTAGACTTCACAGATAAATAAATATTATTTTCTTTTCCGCCACTAATTGTATGGATTCAGAGCTAATAATGAAAAATATGCGATATCCTGCTATTTATCATGCACCAAACACAGCCTTCCCATAATTCTGGCCAGCAGAGGCTGTTCCTGATCGGTTCCGATGAGCGTCCGTGCGCTGCCAATGCTGGAGGGACTGTGCTCTGCAAATGGGGCAAATCCCCCTCCACCAACCCCACAGCCGCCCCAACACCCAGCCCTGGGTGCCAGCAGCTGCTCAGCACACCCAGGTGAACGTTGGCAATCCCACTGTCTTTCAATAAAATCTGTTTGGAAAATCCATAATGCTGAAACGTCCCTATCGCCGTCAGAGGGGCTTTTCCCAGGAGGGAAGTATTTTGTGCAGCCTCTGTCCCTGACAGACTGTTGGTCTGACCAGTGGATTGGAGGTTGGAGTTGTCAACTCTCTCCTCCTCCATGAAAATATGAAAACAAGCCATTTGTTGATACTTGAAGTGTGGGAAAAATCTTGATACGTGAGGGAAACAATTTCTCAAAAAGGCTGCGCGGGCGACACCCAACAGCCCCAAAGCTCTTCTCACACACAGCAAACATTTCAAAAGTACACGATTTCACCTCCTGAAGCTGATGCATGAAGCACTTTGGTGTGACCAAAATGTCTCCTGAAACCAAGTTCCTGCAGCAACCTTGAGAGCACGCAGGGCTGTGCAGGGCCTGAAGTGGGGAACACCCACTAATGCAGCAGAAGTGAGGACTGGAGTGAAGCCAAACAGATTCTCAACACTTAGAGAGGAAGGGGAGGAAGAAATTTGGAATTTTTTTCTATAACTTGCCATACAACCTTCTTTTCTTCAGAAAAAAACCAAGTGTGCTGTTTGTTCTCTGTAATAAATTGGCACTGTCCTCTCTTTTATGAAACAAATCTATCTGTACTTGGATATTCTGAAAAACAGCAAAACCCTTACATAAGCATTTAGACAAAAAAAAAGATTAGCCAAAACACTTGCAACCTAACATGACTCCCATGGAGAGCCCCTCTGTTATGGCCTGACCACAGTTCCCCGTTCCCAAACACCCTGCATTGCTGGGCAGGGAGGAGGTAGAGGAGTTGGGCATGAAAAACTGGACTTGGGACTGAGAAGTGGAAGGAGGTATATTAGTTTTTGTCTTGGTTTCTCATCATCCTGCTCTGTTTTTCAGTGGAAATAAATCAAAATCATTTTCTGCAAGTCCAGTCTGATTGCATCCCACCATTTCCATGTGAGAGCCTTAACAACACCATCCACTTCCTGACCCCCAGATGACTTTCCATCAGCAAAAAGGAAAACCACCAGCCTGGAGGGGACGGCTGGGCGATCATCAGCTGGTTGTCAGAAGATGACTCACAGAAATCACACACCTCCTCCTCCATCTCAAACCAGAAGCAATGAGCTGTCAGGTCAGCAAGAGTCTTTTCTGTACCAGACCTTCCAAAAGAACTGATTTTAAACATTTTAAGCAGACAGGTCCAAGTCCCTAACTTGAAGGGATACATCTTTTCCTGTGGTCCTTTTTCCACAAATTTTACAAGAGGTCAACCAGTAAAACAAGGTGGTCAGACCATCAAATGCTTGCTGTTCTTGAGGTGGCTGATTTTGACTTCTGAGTAGCTGGATCTAATTCTCTGTCAGTTCACTGTCACTTTCCCCTCCCCGGCCCCTGAGTCTCTTATCTGTTAAAAATGAAAGGTTTTGAACAGGAGCGAAGGTCATCTCTGCCTGTGCTTCTGTTCCACAGCCAGTGTTGTAGAACAAATACTGATGAGGATCATGATGATAATGAGAAAAATAATAATGAGCATTGATCTCGATGGAGATGCTCCTCCGTTCTACCCAGGCCACTGAGATGAGACTCAGGAATCCCCAGACATAAAGGATGTGTCACACTAAACTTTAATTAACAGCAAATCACAACCCAAATGACATATTCCCCCCCTCGCACTCTCAATTTTCATAACTGACTTTTCACAACGAAACTCCAGGGGACATTTGAAACTAGAGAAGAAAGCAAAAATACTTCTGCCTCCACGTACAGCTGGTTACGCCAAGGGAGTCAGCCAGCCATGATTCCTCTCTGATTTTGTGCAGCACAAACCAGGAGCGACTTCAGCCTAGTCCATGGAGAGACATCAGCAGAGACGAGAGGAGAATTTGGTCTGGTGTGCTCCAGGGAGACACACTTGGCACTGTGGTGTTTCACAGCTTCCCCTACTACTGGTGCCCTCGGTGTCACCAAAGAAAGCCCACGCTCCCACAGCTCCACTGGGTGACACTTTCCACTTCTCCAGCGTTTTTCCCCACACAAACAAATTAACCTGGGTCACTTGCTCAGGAGAGCACTGTGAGGGACAAGGCCTTGCTGGCCAGGTCCCCTTGTCCTCACCAAGGAGCACTGGGGTCAGTGGTGGCACCACGGCACAAGCAGCTCGACAGATTTCCAAGGTTGCTCCTAACTCCTATCAGGATCAGAAGAAATCGGTGCTCAAGGGGAAGTATAGCTGTAAATAATCAAAAAGTAGCGTTCAGGACTGAAATATTTACTTTTCAGATACGATTTTTGCTGGTGGTGTTTCTGTAATATAAATATTTTAATCTTGCTTTCAAGTGCCAGACTTTTCGGGTTTTTTCCCAATAAATATGAAGTATTTCTTGATTGACACACTCCTCTATGACTGCTCAAAACAAGGCACCAGGCAGGCAAACATGGGTTCCCTTTCTGTCAAAGCCTAAGGGAGATCTTGTTTATGAAAAAGTGCAACATGTAGAATTCTTTAAAAGACTTTTTTCTTTTAATACTACCATGAAGTCGTCGACTCATTTTATGGACTAAGTAGGAGGAAGTAAGGAATATCTCAGGCAATTCCATGCATTTATATCCATTACATATTAACTCATTTCATATTGATCATGGGAAGAATAAATTGTTCAGATTAAATCAATCTCCAGCGGGATAAGGTCACAGACTTGTGCTATTAACTGCAATTGGCCACTTAAGGAGAAGATACCAGCAGAATAGTTAAAAAACCCAGGTACATCTTCCAGTGATAACATATCCCATAAATATTCCCCATGGAAAAGTTCACACAAAGCCACAGTGAAATTCAGAGTACAACAGGGAATAGATAACAGGAGTTTCAGAGTTCCATGCTATTGTTCAGCCATCTCTCCTCCCTTGCAAACAGCTTCTACCCAATAAAGAACGGCCCTTCCTGATGTGAGGAGATTCAGCTGATAAAGCAGAGACCCAAAACAGAAGGACACGAAGCTGCACAGCCCCATCCCTGCTACATGGCTCTGCATGGGCAGAATCAACATTTACAGCACTGGGCAGACAAGCAGCAAGGGATTCCTGATTCCACCTTTGGGAGAAATAAATAATCACGATTTTAAAAAAGGAAGTGAGAAATAAAAGGCCAGGTTTGGATAAAATTCAAGCAAAGCCAGTCTTGCAAATCGTAACTTAGGCAGCTCTGAGTGCTGCAAGACAGGGATCTGTAACCTAATTGAAGTGAATAGTTTGAAGTGCTCTGCTATTAGGGAATCAAAGCTCTGGCATATCTGCTGCAGTGTCTGTGAAACAGCAATAACAGTGTTTGCTCACCTTACAGAGATAATAGAAGTGGTTACGTTTCTGCAGAAATGTGATCATGTAAAAAGCGCTGTGGTATAAAAGTCCTAAATATTATTATTAGGTGTATGTTTTGGTACTGCAAAAAATACAATTTATTCAAGCTCTTCTATTTCTTTGACACTTGTAACAGGCTTCCAATGTGGCTTAAAACCCCTGCTCAAAAATAAACATCAGAATAATGAGCTTTCCTTATTTAATTCACCAAATAGGCACAATAAGCTCATGTTTAAACAAAAAATGAAAAGGAAACTTGCTGCTGTGCCAGAACAGCAGCACAATCAATTTTAATTAGCATTGCTCATTGTGGGAAATGATAAGGTATCAGTCATAGTAATTGGTGGTGTTGACAATTAGTCAAAGTTATTAACATCTCAAGACCCAGGACAAAAAAAGCTTGCTGAATTCTAAATATCTGGAGAAGGCTTGCCTCGAAATCCTTAATTTTCACACAGTCTGAAAACACTGCTCAGATTTATTATTTGTTAGCTTCCCTCAGAGCACAAGCACTGGGATAACACCACCAACCCGACATCACTGGCGCTTGATCAATCTGAGTTTTCCAAATGCTCATCCCAGACCCTCTCCCAGACTGAATGGATCAGGAAATGCTCCCAAGGCAAGGGAAAGGAGCTGCAGCATCTCCAATAAGGTCCCATCCAGGAACACAAGGCTTTGGGTGCCCAGAGCTAAGGTGGGTGCTGCCACAGGAGCAGCAGGTATTGCCCGGAGCGCCTCATCTAATGGCCAACATGAGCAACGCCTCAGGGCTCTGAGAAGCTCAGGTGTAAGGCAAAGTCGATGACAAGACACAACACAGGGCACTTGTGGGTTTTGTCCCGGTCTCTCTTACCCCTGGGCAGCCCCACGAATGTCCTGCCTGTGTTTGCTCTCAGTCTTCTGCTGAGGGAGGATCCAGCAAAGGAGGTCAGTGATGACACAAACCAGGTGAGCAAACCAGAGACCCCACTCGTGTGCTTCACATCAGAGGTGACACAGGGATTTCTGATCTTTCAGTAAAGTTTACAGGTGGGTATCAGGCTATTTATCTGGCCACCAAGACCGTAAATTCTCCAAGGTCTAGCACTTGGCTATTTGTATCTTCACGTTTTAGTGGGGAATTCCTGAGACACCCAGTAAGTAGGTGCTGAGAGCAACAAATGATTCACCTCAATAAGTTGCATAAGGATCACTTATGGACACAGCTGATGTACACAAAAAAGGCAGGAAACATTGTCCAAAAAGCATTTAGTAAATCTGACAGACCCCTGACCACCTGCCCTAGAAGACAAAGATCATGGAAATACTCTGTCAATTGTTTTCTGCTAGAGTGTCAGTGAAAACTCAATATATTCCACCTCCCACGTCCTGCTGTCCCTCCATTGTAAATGAGATGTGTGTAATACTGCAATAGCCATCCTTCTGGTGTACGTAGGTGTTACAGTTTAAAATAGCAGAGGTGACATGTATTACTCATTTGTCCTTTTGCTCGCTTTAATGAGTTTATTTGTATGGAAATTAAAAGCCAGGTAAAAATACCATCTCTGTCCCTAACATATGTATCTGTTACACAACCACGGTGATTCTCCTGACCCTTCTCCTACAGCTACCACTCCCAAACTGGTGCAGCCTTTCAAGCAAAGCGACAGAGCAAAATACGAGGCTGCCACAAAGGAACAAATCCTGCCCGGCCGATGCTGCCGAGCTGCACCACTAGCACGACTGTCAGAAAGCACAGTCCTGAACGAAACTCCCCCAAAACCCAGCTGAGATTCAAAGCAAAGAAACTCTGATTTAAATTCCCTCTCAGGCGCCAGCCCACAGCAGCAGGGCTCTGCCACTGCGGCCGCCAGATAAACACCATTTTCAAGGTCAATTTCCTATGGCCAGTTGCTTCATTTCTCATCGTTTTCTGTCCAACTTCATAGATTACCACTTAAAATTGATTTATTCTTTCCCTTCCCAGCATTACTTTGCACTTCATTTAAAAGGGAGGCAGGGGGGGTGGATTTTTCTCTGCGTTCCACACAACGGCACCATCATAAGATGTTGGGCTCAGCTGGGTTTCAATTGACTGAAACGAGTGCTCAGTAAAGCAGTGCATTGTAAAAGCCAAACCAAACCAAGGGGCACCTTCTAACCATTGCCCCCCTCTCTTCCCCACTGCTAGAAATATTGGTTTTTAGAGACAGTGACTTGGGTTTTTACATATGAAGCTTTGTTGTAAAGGAATGTTTTCATAGCCCCTAACAGAAAAGTTGTGTTGAGGTCTGGTTCGAGGTTCCTCCTGCAGGCCGGTAGCAGTGGCACTCGAGATCAGATTAAAGCTGACAGAGATGAAACTGTGCTGGCCCACATCCTTGGGCTTGCTCCAGGGCCTCTCATCTGCATTTCATCGTGATGTGAGCACATGTTCCCATCATTGGTACACTCATCTGCATCACTCTGAATGTTAATCACGGGCTAACCCAATTTCTTCAGCAAATTTATTACCTACTGTTCATTAAAGTTCATAAAACCCAGTGTGAGGCTGAAAGAAGCAGAACACCCTGACCGAGGATTCCTCAGCAATTCACAGGTGGCAACGTCAGCCCGAGGAGCTCCTCCTTCCAAGGTGGGTGCCAGGATCTGTCATCCATTCTCCAGGGGATGAGAGGGGAGGGGAGGCTGTCACAGCCCTCCAGAAAGCCCTGACACCGCTGTCCCTGTCGGAACTCGCTCAACGAAACAAGCCCAGATTTCCTTCTGGAATCATTTTCCAATTTTTTTTATTTTTTTTTTTTAAATGAGCAAGGAAAAAGAATCAAGGCTTCCCAGCAACGTGGGGAAGTGAGGGGAAGGAAACCGAGCTCAGAGGAGGGGATCACAGGACAGCACTCACGGGAGGACCTCAGCAGCTCATGCTGCAAACGTTACAGGTTTTCCTGGCATCGGGAATTGTGGGCTGTCCTCCTGATGTCCCCAGCAGCTGGATTTGACAAGTGACGCTTTACTGCCCTTTGGATTTACTGCTAATGCACGGCAGGAGCACACTTGGACAACACTCATGTGATTAAACCTAAGCATGAGCTTAAATGCTGTGCTGATCAGGGCTCAGAGAAGCTACATTTGTGATTTTTTGGAAAGGGATGATTTCCTGTATTCCAGTCAACACCCAGACATTACCATCTGCCTCCCCAATGAACTCTGTGCATCCGAAATTATCTCAATTCCTCCACCAGTTCCTCAAAACCTCAGGAACACGCACAAATCCAAGCCTCTGACATCCCGAGTGGAAACTGCTAAAACTCTCCAAAGGACATTATGATGGAAATATTCAATCAGATGATGCTACCATCAGAATAATGAAGCCTTTGGAGGATTTGCTTCATTGAGTATAAAATAATTCTGAGAGACACTTAAAAGGAAGAAACCATGTCTGTGGGAAGAAACAGGACCGATTTTTTGCCAGAAGGAAGAATATTCCGCAAGCCAGAAAATGACACCTCTTGGTAACCCAACATCAGATCTGCTCCTAGGCTAAAATTAAATGTCACAAAACATATAAATATAATTTTTGCACAGCTGTGTAAATGAAAATACATCTGTCGAGAAAAGAAAAATTACAGATGCTTACTCTCTCGTTTCCCCAAAATTTCCATAACCATAGAACGATCCAGCCTGAAATTAGAAATTTGCTCTCTCCTTTAATTAAATCAATTTGCATTTTTCTTTTCCTCAGCTGATTAAATAACAGAAGAGTACGAAGGTGAAGGTGGGTTTTGTGATTAAAGCACTGGACAAAGACCCTGGAGGAGGGAATTCAATTCCTGGTCCTGTCACAGGACTTCCTCTTTGACCTTGTGCTCAGTCTCTTTGCACCTCTTTTCCCCATGTGCAAAGATGGATGTTATTACACTCTCCCTCACAGGCTCTGTGTTTTCTATTGGATCATGAGCTCTGCAGGGACAGGACTGTCTATTAAAGCTTTTAGGGACAACACCCCTGCAACAGGGAGGGAATTGAGAAGGGATGTTCTGATGTCCTCTCTTCACACCCACAGTGGCAGCAGCAAGGCCGTGACCTCTCACTGCCATCGCCACGTGGGACAAGCCTGGGTACAAGGAACACAAAAGGGGTTCAAGAGAACTTGCAGGGCTTCTCAGTGACTGTTGTGCCCATTTTTCCACAGGATAACTCCAAAGCGCGGGCCTGTGAGCTGCACAGAGCAGTGCAGGGTGGAACAGCAGCTGGGCAGGGCAAGGTTTGCACCAAAGCACAAAGCAAGGCAGGGCCAAATGTTTTATGCCATTCTGCTTTCCAGGTCCTAATCCCATTTCACAGAGTGAAACAGCACTGCATTTTTTGCAAGTGAGGCTGAGGTATCCCCTCAAGAGGGTGTAAAACCTGACTTTAATAAAACCAAATCACCCCGCAGCTCTCCATGGGGACGGGGCTCTGGATGAGCCTTGCAGCTGAGTGATCTCAAACGCTGCCAAGAGAACACAGGAATTCATCTCGGGAAAGAGACTGGATCCTAACAGAATTATTTCAGAGCACAATAACACACCAAGCTGTCTTCATCAGCTCTATTACTCTTGCCCGGCTTGACTGCGAGCACATTGCGTCAAATCGGTGGCAGGAAAATTAATATCTTCAAAAGGAAACAGTTCACCACATCACACACAGTCCAGCTCCCATAATGATAAGTTCCCTGATAGAGATCATCTTCAAAATCCCAGTGGTTATAAGAGACTCTACGGAATTCATCATTTTTGATGGTTGGTTTGTTGGGGTTTTTTTAATTGAACCAAAATACAGTTGTGGAAGAATATTCCTAGCCATGCTGTTTTAAGGGATTAAAAAGCCATTATGTACTAGAGCATACATACATAATGGAATCAGCTGACAGGAATCAGCAAGTAATCTTCTGCCTCCACAAAGACTAACGTGTAATTGCCAGAAGCACCGGGGGATTTTCTGCCTTTTGTTAAAGCTTCAGGAGGTGACTGTCGTCAAATTTGACAGAAATACAGAAAGCAACAATCGGTTATAGAGATGAAAGTTGCTGTTTCACACAACAACAAACTTTCATTACAGTTGGGAGCGAGAGCCTGCGCATTGATTCGCAGATGTAAGTGCTAACTGTTATTATTTAGCAGATTATGGGAACAGAGCAGTGAGCTTCTGAACACTCCGCACAAGGAGAGGCATGATATGCAAGATGAATTTTATGAAGCAGATCTTCTTCGTGGAGCCTTTGCACTGATACAGCCTCAGTTTAATTCCATAAACGGGGAGCCGTGATCAGACAGCTGATAGGCACCACATTTCCCTGAGCAATTGCTTTCCCATTAAGAACTTGCATCAAACCAAAGCACCATGGGGGAGAGCAGGGCACGAAGAATTAAATATCAGAGCGAAACCCAGGAAGGTGGCAGTGGTGCAGAGCTAAAGCAAAGCCTGTGGCTGTACAGAACAAACACATTCACTGCATGACAGTGAGAGAGCAGCCCAAGTGAGGTGCCACAAAGATCCTTCCTCTGTGACCATCTTCAAGTTCAAGCCGTGGGGATCTTTGGAGGCCCTTCCTGGGGTGATGGTTCTGCAGAAATGGTCTCATCCTCAGGAATACAGAAGGCAAACGATGTCTAGTAGGATTCTCACTACAGATGAAGAGATTTCTTTTATATTTCTTTATTAGAAGGGCAGAAATGTCCTAACGTGTCCCGTGGGAGATGGGAGGCCCCTCTGAGAACGCTCCTGGGGAATTGAGAGAGTGACAGTAAGAAATGTGTCTGCCCAAATCATTCTGACGGAACTTACTCATGCACTTCTTGGAAAAAGTAAATATTCTCTGCTATTACCCTCTCTGTATTTTCATTCTTAGAAGTTTTTCACTCCAAAGTAGCCATTGGAGTTTTTGGTACTGGAACCAGACCCAAACAGCAAAAGTGACAGCAGACCCTTTCTTGAAAGCTCATGCAAGGGAGGGATGCCAAGAAGACATCATCCAAATAACTCCTAAGATTTCTACAACCCCATTCCATAACACACAATTTCTACATGCAAATAGTAGTTCCTGGTTCTTATCTGGCATCTGTTTGTCCACAGAAAGATACACAATGAGAAATAAATCGTTAATAGCTTTAAAAGCTGAGATCAGAGGGTTGTGTCCAAGGCAGCAGAGAAGCCCATGCACTCATCAAACACCTCAGGTGAGAAGCTGATCCCAGCAGCAGAGTTTTGCATGGAGCTGCAGGATCACGAAGCAGGAAACGAGGTCTCTTAGTCTCTTATTTTTACCCATTGACTGTATAAGCTGCTGTAATCAATCATAGCCTCGCCAGGAACAGCTTCACAGTGCTGGAGTGGGGACAACCTGTGCAGGGACTGCTTAATCCTTGCTGCTCCAGACAAAAAGATTCTCCTTGAAAGAGCTGTGGCAGAGTTTCATGTCCCATGGCTGAGCCCCACCAGCCCAATGCTGTTGCACCAGGTTTTAACCCTGTTATTCCTTTGCATTAATCCCTCACAGGATAACTGCATAACCTTTCCCCTTTACTTTCTGAGCAAATCACACACAAACAGCTGCTGGCCAAGCCAGAAAAACTGCAAAAATAAAAAAAGCAGTACCAGTCTGTTAAAGCACACAGAATTCCTCTCACACTTCCATCAGGGCTGAGGAGTCAGGTGCAGGAGGGAAAGCAATGCTATGGATAACATACACACTCCCTCAAAACCTCATTACGCTGTAGGACATCAGTATTCCAGCAACATCTTAGGTGGGAAGTTGTAGCAATATTGATAAATTATATTCTGTCCACATCACTGGGGTGCCAGTAATGTTTCAAAAAGCCTGGAGGATCAGTGGGTGACTCTTACAATGTACACATAAAGAGAAATCTTGTTTTGTCTCCCTAGAGACAGTTTCTCTTCTAATGGAGTGTGGTCAGAGGGGTTCTGCTTAATTCATGCATTTAACTCTAGATCTCCATCACTTCACAGTGGTTTTGTGCTAACTACAATGTATAGGGGCCATTAGGAAGCACGACTAAGATTGACTTTTCTTCCTTCATGGATTATACAGAAGGAATGGGAGCAAGTCGGGCTCATTAGCATACGTTTAAAGAGTTCACGGGGTTGGCAGTAGCAGAAAGTACCCAGCAACCAGCAGAGACGTTTAATTCTAAACCTTACACATCAACAATAAAAGGAATATCTCTCCTTCTCACTGTTACATCATTAAACGAACCAGAAGGAGCTAAACCAGGACCTCTGGAGGTGCTGACAACAGAGAGTTGTCTGAGCTTGGCGGAGGATAACATGAATTTTAATTATCGCAGCGGACTGCTAGAGTGCTTGTTCCCTTTCAGTGGAAGGAATTAGTGCTGAGGTGTGTGCCTGAAGCCCCGTGGTGCAGCCAGGCACTCGAGGAACAGGGCTCTGTGTCTCTGGAGCCTGGGGAGCAGCAGTCCAGCCCAGCAGCACCACGGCCACCACAGCCTCTCGCCGTGTGGGCTTGATATTTCTGGGTCTGAGAGATTTTAGCCTGCTAGCAGCTGCTAAGCTTTTTAACAAGGGAAAGTTCCTCAAAAAAGCTTCTTTTCCAAACAATCTTGGCAAACAACTAACCTTTCTCAAAACAATCTTTCTCCAGGTGGTGTTTTGCTTTTCTAGTTCTCAAAATAAAACATTTTAGCTGTTTTCTAGTTTAACCGATGGCATTAGAGAGGTGTCATTCCTATTCACCAATCATGTTAAGTCTGTATTGGAACACCTTATAAAAAGTAGTAAGAATTAGACAATAAAGCCTTCTTTCTGTGCTCTTTGCCTTCTGAAATATTTGGAGTCTTCATCTTTTTCTCGTGTCCTACGACACTCGCCGGACACACCACGGTGATTTGTGGCCACCCAAGCTGGGCTGCTGCCTGCAAACCCCACACCCCACCTGGGGCTGCGCCTGGGAACCCCACAGGAGCTGCAGCATCCCCCCAGCACCCTCAGCTGCCTCACCCAGAGAAATCGAGCAGGGCTGCCTTGCAAACAAGGTGAATCAAGGATGTTTTTCTGTGGCAGAGCATCCCTGCAGTGAAGTGGCCGAAGAGCACATCACTCACTCCCCTCCTCTCTCCCAGTTTGCAGCTGGGCCCATCAGGGCTGATGTGAAAACACCACCGTGCTCAGGATCAGCCTTCCAGGCACTCCAGGGATGCCTCACCTGAGAGCAGACAGGCAGGACACTCAGGTGACAGCAGCAGAGTTTCAGCTATTATAGCCCGGGTTTAAAGTTTTTGTTTTTGGGAAATTCCTTTCCCAGGAAACTCTCTGTAAACAAGAGAAACGTTTTTGTAACTGTACCTATGTTTATCCATTCTTTCTCACGGGAGAGGTTTCCTGACAAACATCTGTTTTAACCAATGTGATTGCAGAGGTTTGCCTTTGTTTCACCAATCAAATTGGTCTGTGTAAAATGCTATATAAGAGAGTCACATCTCAAAAATAAGGATTCATTTTTCCAGCCTTCTGATCAAGAGTCTGTGCTGTTATTTGATGTCCAGCAATGACAAGCTATTTCTCCGCCTCTCCTGCTTACAGAGCAGTGACCTGAGCCACTGAGTGGCCTTCAGGTGTCACTGCACAAGGAGAGACTGAGAAGCCTCACCACAAGCAGCAAGGAGCACATGGAAGTCAGGAAAATGTGAGCTTTGGTGTGGAAAGGGGCAGCAAAAGGCTCTCCTGTGCCCTTCATGCTCCCAGCCCCTTTCCCAGGGCTCTTGGCCCCAGCCTGAGGGTGAGAGCAGCATCCAGGCTTTCCCCCATGGCTCACCAGCCCACGAGAACCAGGCTCTGCTGAGACAATTTAAAGCACTGAGGTAAGTAATGCAATTTTCACACAAGCCTCCTGACTGAGAAACTTTGCTCTGAGTTTTTGGGAACAGGGTAGGGCTGTGCTGCTCAACTCACAGACCCTCTGCATTCTGCTGCTTGTCCCCCATCCCAAAAGAACCCCTTTCCCTCAGGGATGTGAAGCTGCTCTCACGCAGGACCCAGCAGCACAACAGGGCACACGAGCCCACGCTGCAAACAGCCTCCCCTTGCTTGGAATTCTGAAAAATGTCAGATACCAAGGAGCATATGTTCCAAGTGCCCCTGAGCAGTCACAGAACACTACATTTACAAACAGAGAAAACCAATTTGAATCACTCAGTGCATTTGCATGCAGCGTCTGCAGGATGGTTTAGAATGAAGATTAATGTGCAGATTGGAGCAGGGGGCTGTGGTGACAGGCAGGGCGAGGTGGCAAAGGATGCTCAGGGATGCAGGAACCCCTCACAGAACCTCCCCAGGGACAGCAGCACCTCTTGGGTGCAAATGCCAATGCAAAGGCTGTTTATTATTGCTTTTTGCAAGTTCCTGCTGCTCACGCTGGGGTTGGTAAAGGCCATCTGAAATTAGATCTTAATCTCATGTCCCAGCGGCTGGCAGAGATCACTCCTGGGCCCAGCAGCTCACAGGGATGGGCTGAGCATCCTCTCCAACACTCCCAAAACCACAGACCCTCACCTTCCAGCTCCTCCATCACCTTCACTCACAAAGAAATCAAGTTCAAAGGGCAGAACTAGGGAGGCAAAACCCCCCTGCACACCAAGCAGCTCCTGCTTTTAATGGAACCGAGAATTTGCGGGGGTGTTTTGAAGTGCAGATCGCAGCAAAAGGCCTCGGTGGGGTCCTGCTTGCCAGCACCATCAGAGCGGGCTCATCCTCACTAAGAGGTGGCTACCACGCTGGGATTGAGCAGCTGGGGCTTTTGAAGCATGAGGCTCTGGTTTATCAGGTAAATAAGCCGGCGAGGTGATAAGCCACTCTCTGAAAACCCTTCAATAATCGCACTGATATATGCCTTGAACTCACACTCCTTTCAGATTTCCCCGGCTTTTTAATGACAGAAAAGAAGATCTCGGTTTCAGAAATATTCAGTGTTCTCCATTGTCAGTCTCTAGCTTAAAAAATAATTAAGTTTACTCTCCTGCTAGCCTGTTATCAGGTCAGTGCAAGATGCTAAGAGATCAGTATGCCACGGTAAGAAATATTTCTGTCTATTTAACCCACTAATTCAATCTCAGTAAAGAATGAAACCCATAAAGTATCTATTTATAAAGTAAATACAGCAAGTAGAAATCAAATATTGGTCCTGTTTCAGGCCATTAGCTGAGAGGATGCTGGGAAAGTAATAGCCACAATTTTTATAGTGCTAAAAAGAAGTGGTTTGTTCCAACCAGCCTTTGTTAGGTTTCTTTCCATGCCAATAAGTGTCAGCCTGAAATGTTGTGGGGAGAACTGGAAAGGAACACCTGAGCTGTAATCTGAGAAAACACAATCCCAGGATGTTTTGTCCTCTTTATCACATCCAAAGGTGGATGTACACAGCCTTCAGGAAATTATTGCCCACTCTCAACAGCTCATTTCAACATTTCCTCCTGCAAATGCAGCTTTGTGGGCTGGCATCTTCCATAAAGTTACTCATTCTGCTTGGGATCTTCCAAGAATTTGCAACAAAAGCCAGGGCCTCGTAAATGAAAGTGTTTCCACTCAGCCATCCTCCCCTGGTTCCTCTGAGGGAGTTAATTGGATTACTTCATGGAGATTATTTTCCAGTACAGTCTAGATGTAAATATATTGGGATGTAACATCTCTCATCCCACTGGTGGGGGACTCCAGAACCCATGGGAGAACAGTTTTGGCACAGGGAATGAAGGTAACATGGGCTCTGTGGTGCTCACAAAGCACCACCACGGCACCGAGCAAAATCTTCGGGGAGGAGAATTTAAAAAAATTCCAGCTTTTATCACTTAGCACTTATTTTTTAATTATTATTTCCTGTTTTTTTGAGGTAAAGCAGCCCAGTATGTGCCCTCTTCATCCCCAAGACACAGTGTTGAACTGACTTCAGTCTCACTCTTCCATTGTGCAAATCCAGCAGAAACTGTCTATCCTGTATTCTCCACATCCATTCATCACAAAAATTAATGCAGAACTTTCAAGTGCCAAACTAATGCTACCACAGAGTGCAATTAAAAATGCATTTAATTCCACTAATATTTCACAAAAAACATTTTCACAAATAGCAGCTCCTTTCAAAAGAAAAATAAAATTACACAGTAAACGTCACCAGAGCCTTAAATAAAGGGAATTGCTATTGATCTCTGGGTATCCTAAATTCAGTGAAATACTGTGGCAAAATTGTGTTCTAATGAAACAGTAATTTAAATGTCATTAATTTCATATTTGCCATTCCCTTTCTACTACACTGATCCCTAAATTAAGGGCATTAATGTCTCCTATGTCATCTAAGGATTTAATGATTTTGATCCAGATTTAGATGTTTAGAAGTGCTTTGTTTGGAATTTCCTAGATACTCTCCTAGGAACCATTCTTTTCCAGAACCTGAACAGGAGCTAATGGCAGTTTCCAAATAAATCTGTATTTTTAAATTTGGGAAGAAACCTCAGCGTTTTCCATTTCAAATCAACCAGCTCCCATTCCTCCCTTTCCATGGCGGAGCTGTGCAAGCTGAGGAAGCTTCTCCCGAGATGATTTCTGACCCCAAACACCTTTCAATGTGGGATTCTTGCTACTTTATCAAGCCAGGCATGAAAAATAGAGTATGTTAAACAGCACAAAATGCTGGCTGTACAGTGTGTGTCACAATCCAAGACCTTCTCACTCCTCACAAGCCCCTGACAGGAGGCTGCAGCCCAGTGGGGGTTTGTCTCTTCTCCCAGGTAACAAGTGACAGGATGAGAGGAAACGGCCTCAGCTCTCACCAGGGGAGGTTTATATTGGATTTTAGGGGGAAATTACTCACTGGAAAGGTGGTCAGGCATTGGAACAGGCTGCCCAGGAAAGCAGTGGAGTCACCATCTCTGGAAGTGTTCAAAAATGTGGAAGTGGCACTTGGGGACATGGTTTAGAGGGAATGTGACAGCTCTGAGTTATGGTTGGACTTTTCTAAACTAAATGATTCTATGGTAACTTCAACGTACTGAAGTTGCTGTTGCTTCCCCCCACACCAGGATCTTCCCTTAACTGTCCACACAGAGGATTGAAATAGTTCAACCTGGAGCTGAATTCTTCATTTAAGTGGTTTGTGTCTTTGCTGGATAATCTCGTACATGTGTTTCATTATATCAATAACAGTAGGAAATTATTGATTTCTCTGAAGCCATTAAGTTCAATTAACTTCTCAATTCAAATGGAAAAATGGTAAATTACCTTCATTTGATGGTAAAAACAGTAAGAAGGGGGGGAAAGAAAGGATAATACCCTAATTTGTGAAGTATGTGAGCAAAGTGGTAAAGGTAAAGCAAACAAATGAATATTCGTGTAATAGCTCTAATCAGCACTGCTCAGCATTTAAAACTGGCATCATTATGCTCACTGGACTGTGCAGCTAGAAGTAGTTGTGATGTTGTTTACCCACTTAATCTTGTGAATAAATTATAGCAGAATAAATAATAAACAATAGGAAAAAGAGCGGAAAATCATTTGGAACAAATTAAGCTCCTGCTTATCCTCAGCCTAAGGCACACCCAGCACACCCCAAAAGTTGTTGAACATTGAAATGTAGAAAAGTTGGAAACAGGGGCCCAAAACTCTCCAAGGTCTGGGGAGACAAACCTGGGCAAGCAGGTAGGGAGGATACCTGGATGTGTGAGCCCCGCCTATAAAACTCAGGGATATGCAGGTACACAAATTATGAACTAAAACCCGATTTTAAAATCCATTAACTCATATGCTAGTGATCAAGGACTATAAGATAAGTTACCTGGTTTTACTTATTAATATTAAATTAATATTACATTTTCGCTGCTCTTCACAAATACCAGATAAAAATCCAAATAGGGATAAGACCAATAAAATAGTAAAATAAACCCAAGTAAGACCAATAAAATAGTAAAATAAACCCAAGTACATAGTTACTGAAACAACCTTTTTAAATATTTAGATCCAAATTTTTATTTTAAAAGTTTACTGGAAAACCACAGCAAAAAATATATGATTTCATTTCAGTTACTGCTCTGAGAAGACCAATGCTTTTAGATGCCTTTTGCCCCCAGCAGAAATATTATCTGGTTCTTTCTCTGTTTACTACAGCACCAGAAGGAGCTCTGCAGCAAGCTTTGGGCTGAAGATTCTCCAAGGAGCTTTTCCCTGCACCCAGCTGAATTTGCGCACACTTCAAACCAAGCCCAGGAAGGAATTCCAGTGCTGTGATGAAGCTTTTGGGATTCTGACATGGGAATATACAAAGAAATAAATTGCCTGCTGGAGTGGGCGACACTGAGAGCTTTACAGCTCCTGTGTTCAGTCCCTGCAGAAGGTCCTGTGAACCTGGGCAGGTTGGGGCTGGGATTTGGGAAGCCTCCAAGAAAGCTCCTGTGCTTCTGCCCCTCTCTGTTTCAGCACCCAGCCATGGCCAGACTATTGATTTCTGCAGTGACTGCAATCAGTCACAACGAGGAAACAAGAAAGAAACCATCCATCCTGACACAAACCCACCATCAGATATTATCTGGGGCTCGCCGCTGATTTAATTTCTACTGACCCAGTCGTTTGGGTTGGCTGGAGCTTTTGTGCCTGAGTAAGAGTTCACTTTGTGTCCAGCAGTAATCTTAGTGTTATTACTGTGTTCATCATCTTCAAGGCAGTCTAGAAACAGCAAGAAAACATTTTTTAAAACTTGTTTCTCTTATTTTCGCATGTCGAAGTTTGTTCTTTTTATTTTACCTTTATGGAGCGATTTTCTTAATAATAGAAAAGTGTCTAGTCATTTCTTGATCAAGTATCATGCTAACTAACTGGGGGTTTTGCTGAATAATTCACATTTAATGTTCTTTTCCTTTTCCCCCATGTGAATTCCTCCTCTCCACTTCATATCCAGCTGCAATGAACTTTACTGCTTAATCCTATAAAACCCAGATACATTCATTTCTCTGGATGAGCAGTATAAACTTTGAAATTATGTATTCCCAAGGCCTTCCACCATTGGAAGCTTTCTTATGAGCCAAAGAGGATGTGCTTAGATCCTCCTCCACCTTTACTTTCTTTCTGTCCTCTCTCCTTTACAGTTTTTGTTCCTGGATACCTCTCCAGTTGTTTCCTTTTAACTCCACAACACTTCAAATATTTTTGTGATGCTGTTTCCTTTGCCCATGGCTCTGTAGCACAGAAAGATCTATGCAGGGAAAGATCTATCAACAGTTGTATACAGGTATATAAAAATCAAATTTTAGATAGATAAACAGAGGTACAGAGAAGTTTGCAGCTGGATCCAGGCCAAGCTCTGGAGAATGGACCACCACAGAGAAATAAATCAGCTATTCTCATACCCAGTGGTCAAGGGCTGCTCCTGACACAAAATGTCAGGAATTTGGTCTCTTGTGGCCATGGGCTCCCACATTTCTGTGGGAAAAGCTTCCTTCCAGCTGCTCTTCTCAGACACTAATGTGAGATGATGACCAGACCAAAGATACTAATGGTTTTGTCATCTTTTGACAGCTTTGTCCCTGCCTATCACAGCAGGCCATGAGCTTGGCCGGGGGCGTTTAAAAGACTGCCCTGAAGTCTGGGATGAAAGCAAAATGCTGGGCTGGTGGCTGCCTACCAAAATCCGTCTGTGACTCAGTGTCTTCCTGGGAAAAGCCTTTCTGTGAGCTCTCCAGGGTGACTGTGCAGACTGCGTGTGCCACGGGCCATCCTCTGGGAGCTCTCTGCACCACGAGCTAAAGCTCACCCAAGCAGAAGGCAGATGTTCTCCAAGGCAAGCATAAGGCTGTGGAATCAACTGCTAAGCTTAGGAGAGAATTCACACCCACCCACTCCAGATGCAGGATCCAAGCCTCGGTTCTCCCCACCTTTAACTTCAGGCTGCAGCAACCGATGCATTGTAAACCAAAAAGTAACTCGTTCTGCCTCAGAAAAGACTTCCACGACGACAAAGCCAACCAAACAAAAATGCTATTAAAATAAAACAGCCCATTGCTCACACTTCTCTTCCTGGGGAGAGGTGACAGGATAAACTCCACATGATGGATGCCAGCCCTGCTGCTTAATGTGCTCCAGGACAGCGCTCTCACGTGAGAGGGATGAAAACAAACTAGGGCAGCAAGCAAAAAGCATCCCAGCCTGAAGTTTTCTGGCCCAGGGCTGCTGCTCATTAAAACTATGCAAAAAATTGTCACTTCAACATAAAGCTAACTGCAATTCAGCACTATTGAGTCAATCTGGGAGTTTTTTTGCTAAGCCTGACACTGGAGGGGAACCTTCAAGTGCTCCCATGGATAAGCTGAGCCAGGGCTACAGAAAGCCCCCAGCTGGGGAATTCTGCAGTGTCATCATGCAAACACTTTGTTTGCTTCTTGTGCAAAGGGTCTTTGCAGGTTCTTGTACTGTGCAGTTTTTTGCCAATCATTCCATTATTTTATTCCACTTCCCCAGTATGGCCAGCAGATCGATTTCTTTCTTTCCTAATGCCATCATTAGTAACAGAAGAATAACAAAGCATCTACCCCAGGTCTCAAACCCGCAAACAGATCTGTTCTCCAGACTTCACCATTGATTTAATTCCTAGTGAACACTTCCAGTCTTTACTGCTGAAAGTGTGGCTCTCATAGATATCAGAAAAACATTTTCCATTTAGCATTTTGAAAGAGGTCATGTATTAGAGTTGATTTTCAGGTGTTAAGTTGTAACATTTAAACCCAATGTTTCTCTCTACCAAGCCCAAAGTGAAATTCTAATATCCAGTGGGAAAAATAGCTCAACGCTATAGATATTTGCCTATCACTGTACTTATTTCTCATTGAACTGATACCTGCATTTATGATTGATTCCTGCTTGTACTCTCTTCATCTTTGACACCTTCAATCAGATTTTGAAACACAATCTTTTTTCATAAATAATCAACATTTGTATGAAGTTTGTTATTTGCAATACAATTGCTATAGTTCTACACACACTAGGAAGAAAGGGAAGAGTTGTGGTTTAAAACACTGAACCAGGATTTAATATCTTTGGAGACCTTTTCCCCGTACAAAGGACTCATCCTCTCAGTGCAACACCTGCAACTGGGGCTCTACAGATGCTTTTTCTTTGGAGTTTCTATGGTTTTTGACTAGAGAACAAGGAAAGTTAAATAAAAAAAGAAAGTCACGCTTCTGCTGAAGAGCTGAAATATCCTGAAGAAGAAAACCCTACTCTTCAGCCACTATTAATTAACTACCTAAAACATGGTATAAGTGTTCAACTACTTTGTAAGTATGCACAGGGGGGCTGAACTTTTAAGAACACGGTTCTGTGAAAGCAAAGAGTGATTGCAGCAGAAACATCAAGAACAGAGAAGTATCACACAAACAGGAGTTCTCTGCTTAGCAGGTCCAGAGGGAGCCGAGAGAGAAAAAGAATTAACAAGAAGAGGTATCAAAATGTGAGCAGATTCTTAAGCAGCTGTGATGAGATATCCTGTGAAATACCTCAGCAGCTAAAAGCAAGTGAGGCCTGATCTCTGCACAGGGACCCAAGTTCACATGCTCTAAATCTCAGTGGTGTGGATCCCTTTCAATATCACATTTTCTGATCAGATCATAGAATCACAGAATGGTTTGGATTGGAAGGACCTTATAGAAATCTAGTTCCAGCCCACCTAAATAGGCAGGGACAGCTCCCACTAGATCAGATGTCACTGTAGGAGCTCCCATCTGGGACAAAAAGCAGGTTTTATCTCCGATTTTTATTTTTGATAGGCTGGATTCCCCATTGTTTCACAGAAGCCTGGGTGTATTTCTCCAAGGAGTGCTGTGGTTCAAGCACAAAGCATCGAGCCTGATGAAAAGGCTGCTGAGTGACATCCTCTGGCCCAGGCTGTGCAGGAGGCAGGACTCGATGCTGATCGTGGCACAACCTCCCCTGGCTTTTACCATCTGGGGAGCTGTGAAGCAGAGCCTGAAAGAACCAGAGGTCCTGAACATTCCTAAGGTCTAATTGGATCTGTATCCAACCCCGCCTGGCAGCTGCACGTTCTGGAAAGGAATAGCCAGATCTAAAATAAAATGTGCTTCTCATGGCACTCTCCCAAAGGCCATTATTTGAAGGGCAGTGCCCCTGTAAATACACACGAGCTCGTGGCTTGGTTTCAGCCTCGGCCTACACCAGCCTGTTTTATGTAAACAGAGAGAGGCCACGGGATCCTAAAGTGGCACTTCCATCGAATCCACCGCAATCCCAGCCAGCCAGCCAAATGCCATTTAACATCACAGACGATGCAATTCCACTGGGATGCACTTAAAACAAGTCTTAACTCACTTTCCCTAGAGGAATGCAATTTATCTGGGCTTACAGCTGTTGCATTCACAGGATAAGATTATGAAATAATCCTTTCAGGAGCATTAGGAGATAGAGGTGGCCAGAGCAATAGAGCCGTGCCGATGTCTCGGGAAACGCTCTGGCTGTGAACGGGATTCGGGGGAAGTGAGCGCGTGTCCTGCAGGACCTCTGTGGATTTCAGCATGCCTGCTTGAAAGGCTTGGCTTCTCCAAACGCTGGGAACTGGGAAGGGAGCCCATTGCATGACCAAGCATTTCATGGGAATCAGCAGGAGAATAAGCAGAGGAAGAATTTAACGGGATCGCAACGCGGGCTCAGCTGGGCGGAATTAGATCCCCACGATGCTCCTCTGTAAGTACAACAGTTCCACAGAGTTGGTGCAGACCCCTACACCTATACAGTCCATGAGCACACTGAGGATTCCCAGCAGGTATGGAATTACTGCCTATTATTCATTCCTCCTTAGTAATAATATCAATTTAGCTGTTAGTTTTTGTTTTGACTCAGTGCTTAGGAATCAGCGGGGCGATAAAGCTATTTAAATGGAAATACTATTCAAATACACAATCACCTGATTGGAACACGAACAGCTCCTGCTCCTGAACATTTCTCATATAATAGCTGCTTTTTCCCTCATTAAATGCAGAAATCTGATTAACATTTAGATCACACGTGCTTTACTTACAGCAATTAGGACCAGATACCAGAGTTTTGTTAAACTATGTAGGATTTTTGTGCTTTATCATGAAGGGGAGAACAAAGAAGCTCCATAGCACTACATCTGGTCCTTTCTACCGCTTCTGTTCTATGCACACTCTCAAGGACAAGTGTTAAATTTCAAGAGAAGTCCGTAGGGACAAACTTAGCGAGGAAAGAATTGGACACTCTGATGAACTCAGCTTTATAACATAGTACAGTGATTGGTAACACTATAATTCCATGCACCCCTTGACAACACCCAATTAAAATAGTCCAGGAGGTTACAACCGCTAGAGATTAGGAAATAGCTGCTAAAATAACACATACGAGGCCTGAAAATGAAAACCTTTTCTGTTCTGATCAAAAAATAATAGTAATCTGCAATTCATAAGGTTCAACTCAAGTTAGAAAGGATCAAATCTCAGTTGTTCAAAAAGCTTCAGAAATATAACTGAAGAGGTAATTTAGGATGTCCACTGCATTTTGTTCAAGCTACGTTGTCACATACTTCACAAGCTGTCATGTTGTTCAGCAAATGCAAAATGTGGAGCTCAGCCCTTTCAAGTAAGGAGCGGAGCACAACCAGAATTAAATGCTAAAATGAAACAAATGAAAGTATGTATGAAGAAGCCCCAAGTATATTAACATTTCCTGCAACACTCTGCTCTGACTGGTCCCAGATGAGACTCAAATAGTTTTAATGAAGCATTTTCCAATAAACTTGACACACATGACTGGGATGGAAATGTGTTTTCCAAGAACACAGGCCCAGCCCTGCTGGTTTCCTGGGACAGCCCGTGGTTTTGGGGCTATTCTCATTTTTTTTGAGGTGCTCCACCCTCAACATCATGCAAACCTGACCTAATGGTTGGGCTTTTTGGATCACCAAAAATACAGGTTGTGCCAAGCTCCTGCACTGCTCAAGTGCTGCACAGCCCAGGCAGAGAGTTTCTCTCATCCCATTTCCATTTGATGCACTGCCCAAGCCCCCCACATCATCAGGAACCACCAAATGCCATTTTCCACACATTCCTAAGGGAGGGAGCTGGCACGTGTGCGCAGTGGAAAAATAAATCTCCTCTCCACAACACACAAACCCAAGTTTAAAACAATGCAAATCCAGTTTCTCTCTTCATGGGTCACCTTTAATCTTTTATACGAGCGCTAACTCAGGTCAAGGTTGAACCGACTTAAGGAAAGGACTCGGAGTCCTTTGAAAGAGCCTGCGAGTACAATCTTGTGTTTGCATTTAATTAATCAGCTGAAGCTTTCAAATCTGTACTATTATCTCTTTAATAGAGCAGCCCCCTGAAGGCTTTAGCAGCGAGCCCACAGCTCCTGGGGCACTCTGATGCAAACCACCGCCAGTCGCAATTCCCGGATTCCAGGCAGCTCGGCGAGGCACGCGAACAAAAGAGCTCCAAATTTGGGAGACTAAATATTAATTGATGGTAAACAGAGTGAGAGTTAGTGGCAGTGATCAGCTTCCCCAGTTGCTTTCCGGATAATGTTGTTGGCGGTTAATGAACTGTGTCTTTTCCTTTCTCGTTTATTTTTTTTTAATCCTGCAGATGTCCGGCGTGCAGGAGCTGTTCCTCAGACGGCTCCCAGATGAACAGCCTGGTGAATGTCTAACTTCCCACGCAGTCTGTATTCCTCAGACACTAATTAGTGATATTTCAGGAGCTGTAAATGATGGAAGAGTCTCCTTTTTTTTCCCCCCCCCTCCTTTTGTTTAAGACGTGTTAATAATCTAAACCAGGCTGCTCCTGCCATCGTTTCCCACCCCACTAACCTGATGCCCACCAAAATGCCTCGAGGGCCAGAAGGGCAGACAGGAGGTGCCTCACAGTGGCCTCCTGCCCAAGGGCAGCTTCACTCCCTTAACAAGAAAGTGAAGAAAAGCAGGAAATATTTAGAAACACATCAGAAAGATGCAGCCTTGTTGATTTGTGCTTTTTATCACCCACATCCCAAAGGAAGCAGCAGCTCCTGGCCCTGGTGACTCTCACAGGTTCTGATTTACAAGGGAACCATAGCATTCCCATCAGCATCTCTTTTGTCATGACCCAGCTGAGACTGCCTAAGAAGAGCAGAGATTACATTTTCTGGGGTTTTTTTAATAACTCCACTAACCCTGGGAGAAATTCTGGGTTGGGAAGACAGTAAATATTTCCTCTGCCACACCTGAACATGTGTAGGTGATAAAACCTGAACAGGAACACATCTCCTGATCTGCACCCAGTAGGACACAGGACTTGACAACAGTCACTGACAAGGAATTCCACCCCCTAAGGCAGGTGAAGGTGCTAATTTCCATTATCATTCCTATTTAAAATGTGTGTCTTGTTCCTAGTTTGCAAGAGGTTTGTGTTTTCTAGGGACCAGTGGCAAGATCAAGGTTCATTTCCCATGGATGAGTGGATACCCTTAGGAACAGGCCAGTCTGACAAGGACAAAGGGCTTCTGCTCCTCCTGCTGTTTCCAGTTCTGACTCCCCATCTGCCCTGCCCACAGACAGTGAGTGTTTCCCACAGCCTACAGAAGAATTAAATGTCACCAATTTGCAGCTGAGGGGAAGGAGCAAGACAACATTAATTGAGTTAAATTAGTTCACAGCAATGCACGTGGAGCCTTTGGACATCTTCATTTCAGAAAAAGCTGCTCATTATTTTGGTGCTGCCCCATGAAGAATCCTCTGGCTTTGGCAGATTATCATCAGCAGTCACTCAGAGCCATTCCTGCATCCAAGGCTTTGGGCAGCCCTGTGGGAGAGTTTTTTCCTCCATTTGCCCAATCTCAAGTCCCTTTCCCCCACTCAACAATCTAGCTAATTAACACGAGGAAAAGATTCTCTGCAGTCCTGCTATTCCCCATACTGGAAGGTACCATATAAATACCTACAAAATGTGTTTTTCTGAGCCTGTTTTACTGTACATTGCCCAATAAAGGTCCCCTCCTTCCCCCTCTAGAACCAAGGAATGACATGATTAGCAAATTGCTAAACACATGGGAGAAAACTACCCTGAAACAGCCTCTGAGAGCTGATCCCAACTCTTATTTAAGAACCAAGGTGTGAAATATTGTCACACAGCTGGCTAAAGTTGGGATCCAGCTTCCCAGAGCTGAGGGGAACCCAAGCTCCTCTAGGATAAATTCTTGGATACAACTATGTGAAATCAATATGCCCTTTGATTAATTTTCTGTAACAGCAGCACATCACGTGATAAACAAATCAGTTCAGAGGAAGGGATGACTTTTTTATTGCTAACATCTAATTTATCATTTAGTCTTTCCAGGGAATGGATTAAAAATAAGGACATGTGCATTTATTTGGAGGCTTCCAAGAGAAACAGCAGCAGTTTAAAGATGGAAAAGATTCATGCTGGAACTTTCTCATCCTGATATCCTCCTCTTCCATTCTGCCTGTCAGGAACCAAATGGTTTGACTATAGCTGCCTTATCCTCAAAGAGAAGGAAAAAAGGCACCTTCCTTGCCTGAAAGAGATCCAGACTTGAGGTCAATTTTGAGCAAAGACAAATCCTTCTGTCATTTTCATGAGTTAGAAAAATCAAAGCAACTTTGATACCTGGCTTGTCTCCACAGCCTTCTAACTCCTGGGAACGCTATCAACTAATCTGCCTGGGCTTTGTAGTTTTCCCCTCATTATCACTACAGATTAAGGACACAACCAGCACACCTTCAGGAGAAAAGCCTGGAGCTTTCACCATGTGCCCACCACGTGAAAAAAATGTGGCTTCATTTCCCTGCTCCTCCCAAGAGCCCTCAAGCCTTCATTCCATCAATCACAGCAGCTCCTGCAGTGGCTCCAGCTCTGCTGCCTCTTCCAGCCAGGCTTTGGCAGGGGATAAAAAGTGAAACAGCCTCCAGTTTTCAAGGAATAAATGCAAATAAGGGGCCCAGAGTAAGGATTGGGGTTGTGAATGCTGCAGGATGGGACAAAAGAGACCTGCATCAGTTCTCCCCAAACTAACACCTCCACACCTGATTTTGGGCCCTAAATTCCTCTAAAACTTCTAAGAGAAAGCATTAAAGAATGGTAATTCTTTTTTTTTTTCTAGCTTTTACTCCACAGGGTATCTTTGTTTGCTCTTTTTCTCCTTTAAAAGCAAAAGCTTTCAGCAAAACACAGCTTCCAGGGCTCACTGCATTACAGAGCAAGGTCAGAGGTCTCCCCTTCAAAGAAAGCCTTTTACATTGGAAACACTGGGAATGTGCTCTGTGCCAGCAAGGAGGGAAAATAAGGTTGGCAGGAGGACCACTCATCCTAGATTTGTTTTCCCCTACAAAGGCTCCTGCAACGCTGAGGCAATTTACTCACAGCCCCGTAAATGTCGACACAGATATTTGGGGTCGCTGGACTTGGCTCTTTCACCTGAGATCAGATCCCTGCTGCTTTGGAATAAAGCAGCCCCTTCAGCCAGCACCAGGACACAAACCTGTCTGTGCATCAAACTGTGCTGCCCTCATCACAGCAATCATTCTGTGCTGAAGGAGGAGAGGGAGCAAGCGTGGCCACCCGGGATCACAGGCACACGCTCGCCCTTTTTGGCAGAGCTGCCCATGCTGAAAAGGGAGTGACACGTGTGTGAGCAGCCTTAGGGACACACAGACACAGAATCATCATGGGGTGCCCCACTGGAGCTCCCCATCTCTGCAGAAAAAGTGTGTATTGCATGGCAGAGAGTGACCAGAAAAACACAACACGGACACACCGCCATTAATCTGCAATGCCCAGCAGTTGCATCCATGAACATTCACGTGTTACGCACAGTTTCTTCAAAAGAGATCTGTAGCCCTGGTTTAATGTTTTGGGTTTTGGGACATTCCTTTCCCAGGAAACTTTCTGTAAACAAGAGAAATGTTTCTGTAATTGTACCTATGTTTATCCATTCTTTCTCACAGGAGAGGTTTCTTGACGAACATCTGTTTTAGCCAATGTAATTAAAGAAGTTTGCCTTTGTTTCACCAATCAAATTAGTCTATGTAAAATACTATATAAGAGACTCACATCTCAAAAATAAAAGTTCACCTTTTCTAGCCTTCTGATCGAGAGTCTGTGTCGTTGTTTGATGCTCAACAGCGACATAGATGTATAAAACTTTACTGACACGCCAAAAATCCACCACTCCCTCTTCCACTGATGACAAACATTTGTACAGCCACTTTTCAAGCGGGGGGAAAATAAAATAATAATTTAAAAAAATAGGTAAGTCAACCCCAAAGTAATTCTGTCAACACGTTAGCCCTTCATTTCTCAAAGAAAAAGACACTGCTGCACTTTCCTCCAGGTGACAGCAAGCTAAGCAGGCAGTGCCAACAGTGAATATATTGTCCAGACATGCAGCCAAGCAGAAGATGGGAGGAGGTTGGGCTTGTCTTTGGGTGGCAGAGCATTAACAAAGCCTTGCCAGCAAAGTGCTTTAATGGGAATTTCTGTTTCCCTTGGGAAAGGCCGAATCATTTGATTGCCAAAAAAAATATTTAAGGATTACTACCCAAAATAATTTCTTCTGCTGCCATATGTCTGTGGCTCTAACCAGGCTAAAAAAAAATATAATTACACACTGTTTACTGTAAGTATGGCCAGTTGTAACTGAAACATTAAGCTGTCAGACAATTCCCATTACAGCCAGTGCCTTGCAATCCCCTGTTGGAGATGCTGCATCTCATCACAGCTCGTGCATCATGTGAGGCAGCTCCAGGACCACATTTTGCCCAGGTGAATTACGAAACACACCATAGCCAAGTGTCAGGCTGACATTCACACTGGGAATTCGATTTAGGTTTAGGGGTACATATATTCCTTTTGGTTTCCTTCTCCACCTAAAACCAAGAAGAGCTGATTAAATGTGTAGAAAACCTCAGGCTGCTCCTAAGAGCCAGTTCTTTGGCAGTGAAATTCCCCCCGGTCCCCATGGCAGCTGCTCCTCACCCTCCACGGCCAGTGGGTGCAAACAGGCTCTGCACACCCCAAACCCACTGCCCAAAACACAGGCACCACAAACAAGCTGTAGGATCGATTCAATTGCTCTAAGGAAAACAAAACCGCTGCTCACTGCCTTTATTCTGGATTAAACCCCTGCAGCCTCGACTGCACCAAAAGGAGAGAACACAATTATTTATATATTTTGTCACCATTTATTATTTTGCTTTTGAAACTTCAGCACACCTTAGAAACTTTAAAACTGCAGGGAATGACTCCAGCTCTGAATGGCAGCTGACTTGCAGAATGGCTGAAGAATTCACCCAAATGGACCTGGGTACCTTGGCTTTCCCCCCCCCCCCTTTCTTTGTTTTTCATGAGCTAATTCAAGAGCAAAAGCTTTATTTTCCTGCCTATTTGTGCCTGGTGCTGCACTAACACAGAACAAAGCCCTTGCTCCTAACACTGCTGCTCAGGAGGGACACAAGAGCAAGTGGAGCAAGATTCCACAGCAGGCAGCAGAACAAAGGAAAACCAACATTTATTGAGATGTTGTGGGCACAAATGTCAGTTTTCAGAGGAGAAGGAACAGGTTCTTTTGCAGATGCACATGGAAAGCCACAATCCTGAGTGATGTGGCCTTGTGACCCTGCTCGAGCAGGGAGTCAGACTGGATCACCTCCAGTGCTCCCTTCCAACCTGAACCATTTCTGTGACTGCATGAACATGATTTCTATCAAGGTGATTGGATTTTTCCCAAAGAACACCATACATGTTATTTTCAAACCCACGGAAAGTTTTGGGCTTTTTGTTGGTTGTTTTATTTTTCCTTAAGAAAGCACTCAGAAATGGTGATGTTATCTTTGCACAGAGAAAAACAAAGATCTCGCATTCTGTTTCCAGCTGGATAATCTTCCAGGCCATCAATACCCACTAAAACATTTAAAACAATTTATATACTCCTTATACGCTCTAAAAAGGAAACAGCCTTTAAAAGCTGAGTTGCACTCTATAATTACTCTAATTCTCTGCATCTGGCATTCAGAAGAACCCAAATTAAACACCACAGAGCACCTCAAGTGCATCCATGGAGCAATGAAGGTGGAATTAACTCCAGATTAAATGGAACATCTTTGGAGATTATCATACCACCATTCAAAGTGCACGGATTACAACTATTTATATTATTGCATGGATGATTCCTCTTATGGCAAGGTAAGTATTGAGAGAGTTTACTTCAACACTTCACTTAGACTACAGAAATGCTTAAATTAGAAAATCCTGGAGCTGAACACCATAAATATTGGAGAAGTTCTAGGCTGGATCAGCTCCAAACTCTGAAAATTGGAATTTAATCATTGATCTTCTGGTGAGCAAAGACTTTTCCTCCCTGCTGATAGAGCAAATGCAACACACAGCCACTACTGCTCTGACCCCAGCACGGTGAGATTAGGAGCTGTTGTTAAATTCAAAGTGTGTGACTAGGGGAAACTACAGAGAAATTCTTCTGGGGTTACTTCAGATGTGCTCCATCACACTGTCAGGGATTTAGGAAAGAGCTGCTGTGCTCTTTATCCTCAGTGCAACACAGCCAGAGACCCAAACATCCCACAAGGAGCAGATTTAAGATCTGAAGGCAGCACATCCAAGCTGGGTCACGCCAGACCCACACGCTGCCTCTGCTCAATTGATCTGTGTGGATGCAGCAGCCTTTCCCCAAAAATCCAGCGTCAGACACCCAGAAACGAGGAGGATTTCTGCCTACAGAAGTCAGATTTACAGCCCTAATAACTGGCTTAAAATTGAACTGGGCTGCTCTTAGTTCAAAGAAGTGAACACCACTCCCTGTGCAGCTGTGTCCTAACACCTGGAAAAGCACAACTGCACCTAAGGAATCAGGACAGTCTATTTGAAGGATGCACCTGATGTCTTTGAGCTGGCAAGAAAGACAGGCAGGATGCAGAGGAGATTGCACCTGCTGCCCATCTACGAGAGAATTTGGGTGTTCAGGATCTAAGGCACGTGGCAGGGAAGCCACAAGCCACACAAATGTTTAGCAAAGGGCAGTCCACTTCCACCTTCATGGCATGCCCAGGGCTCTGCCTCCTTGTCACCCGCCAGAAGAGGACAGAGGTGAGAAACTGAGGGTGGGAATTCACCCCGCTCCAGCTTGGAGTTGTGCCATAGTTGGCAGCTGCTTCACCAAGAAGGAAAGGAATAATAAATCACTGAGAAGACAAAGTCTCACTTTTGCACCTGGGAGGAGAAGGGGAGTCAGGAGAGTTGTGCTGAGGGCACAGAGCAGCCTGGCCACAGCAACCTGCAGCACACCCGAGTTCATCAGATCCGCAAATGTTATTGATTTGTCTGCACGGTGCTTTATAAACAGCCATCCCACTCCCCGCACAGAAACAGCAACAGCTAATGTATTCTCAGAGGATAAACAGCTGAGAGAAACAGTCTGGGGGATGGATTTACATTCAGCCAGTACAGAAATCTCATTCTAAGAGTCTGGAGTGCAATTACAGCGTTTCTTCTTGATTCCCTCTCCTTTTGCAAGACCGTGGCAATTGTGTGTGGGTAAGCAAAGCCATTACAATAAATTGGTTAATTTTAATGAATATCTAACAACACAGCACACGTAAGTGTGAGGGCAGGACGTAAAGAGGGTTCCCAGAGCTCAGGAGAACAACGTGGCTGCCCTCTCTCACACACTGCCTAGGCCTGTAGCCAAGAACAACACCAGCCAAAATGTGACTGCAGAGGTCTCCTGGTCCTCAGCTGGGTGTCAGATGATTTCAGCTGATTTAAATGTCACTCTGCTACACGTACTTTAATAGATAGTTTGCTGTAATGCACTGATGATAACATTTGTAGTGGAGGCAGCATCATCCAGCTCCCTTCTCATCTGCTCCTTTTCCATCTCAGTGTACAGCCATGGAGGTTTATTTTCCTGCCTCTTTTTACAATTCATTCTTTGTCTGTCCATAGGCTTATCTTGCTTTACCATAAATTGTGCAGCCTGCTTATCTGTCTGTGCTCTTAATCTATGGGATGGATCCCAAAGTATTATAAGTTGCTTACCTCCTCAGCTCCAACTCTTTGTTTCCCAGTTCTGTGTCACTATATATATACATTTTTTTATCCTGCTGTAAATTCCCCTTTCCAGGTTATTAACATAGGAAGCTTTTACAATTCCTTCTGTTGTCTCCATGCCGATAATTCTAAATTGCTTCAAGCCTTCCAAGGGAAATCCTAATCTCTGAAGTACAGGCTAGAGACACCTGCCCTCCTCAGCTGCCCATGGAGGATCAGCCTCTAAATGCTACTGGGTCTAAAGATGCTTCACCAACTCACTTTGACTTCCTACTAGCTACTGACACAGATTCCTAAAAAGAACTCATTCAATACTGCATGTGATTATGTAATTCTGAATGAATATTCAATTATCCCAACTCAAAACAGTTTCCCATATTATATCTCATTGGGGCTCTTAGGGGTTTTCTCCAAGTCTCCCGTTCCAAAGTCAGATTTAAAAGCAGATTTCTTTTTCTAGAGCCTGTTTATAAATGTTATTCCCTAAGGGTCTCTGAAAACGTATCAATGCCTTCCCACACCTAAAACAATGCAATTCTGCAGTTTCCTCAATCCAAGTAATTTACATTAATTTCATCTCTTAAGTTTTCCAGTATAGATTTCAATACTTAAGGACTGTAATTTCTGGGGTGATTTCTCCCACTCCACCCTGCTTTCTTTCTTCTAAAAGCTCAGAAATTCACATGTTTCTAATGGCATACATCTCCCATTTCCCTGGCAACAAAGAGCCAAAGAATTATTGTTTTTTATTTAGGCACCAAGCAATCAAACGAGTCCCACTCTGCAGAGAGTACACGCAGGTGTGTGTTGCATCAATGTAGTTACACAGTATTTCACCCTGGCCTTAGTTAGTAAATAACCTTTACAAGTTCTTGAAGCCCTGACATTTTACATTCAAGGATTTGACAAATGTCTTAATATTTCCATCTATCTTTTATTCACCTTCCCTTCAGTCTCCACATCTGCTTTCCCCCTCATATTTATTCCTCCTCTTTGCTTCATAGTCTTCCTTATCAGTGTCTTTTATTCTTGATTCATGCTTCATCTGTACTGTGATTATTCTTATTTTTCCCTTCTTCATTTGCACAGAAGATATTTTAAATGGCTTTAAGCTACCTGATGGAATAAACTCAAAGCAGTTCAACATAAGACAGTTTATGTCCAGCAGCTCTGAGCTTCTCTGTTACATTTATTACATCTCAGTCCTACTTCCAGACTCTCTTCTAGGGAATTTACAACCAAAAGGAAGACAAATAAGGATGTGCGTCTTGTATTCACCCACCCAAAGCATTTACAACCACTCATCATCGCACATCTAAATGTCAATTGATTAACTTACAGCCAGGGTCCTTTGGATTCCCTCTCACCTCATCCACTTGTGTCCAGGCACTGTGGAAAATGAAAGGTCAGATGTGACCCTGATTTGTTTGCACAGCTCCCCATTCTCACACGAGGGCTTCCAGCCTGCCACCCTGTCCCGAGGGTGATTTCCAGCTGGCAAAGTGAGCTGAACAAAGACCAGAATTGGGCCCCACACCCTTTGGGGGTCCCTGGACCTGTGCAGGACCTGCTGACCCCAAAGACGAGGTGCAGGGCGTGTCACAGGTACCTCCACCCCACAGGGAGCCAGCTGGCACTGAGACATCACAAACCAAAAACCTCTTGCAGAAGGAGCCTTGAAACCTCAGGTGGTGAAAACCGGGAAAAACCTGAGATGGAAATGGAAGTGAGGAAGGATACAGGGGCCAAACGTGCATCTCAGCATATAAAATCCAAGTTACAGCCCATCATCTAGAGAGACAGCACACAGCGCATTTGAGGACACATTCCCTCTGGACACAAGGGGTTTACATAATTTTTTTTTTGACTTTCCATTGAGCTCCATCCTCTGAAACACCAGGTGACTTCTGTTCTGAGCACACAGCTCACCAAGTGGCACATTTGTGCCCTCCCTGCCAGCTGCAGGTCGGCGTTCAGCACAGCTGGCAGCACAAACCATGTCCCCACCTGCAGCTTCTTCTCAAGAGAGGCTTTTGACCAAAGCTGGGGCCACTGGCCTGTGAATGCCACTACGCTGATCACCCACCTGTGGCACTTTGGCAGGTGAGGAGGAAAATGTGTCCAAAAATACAGATGGTTGTCATCAGCATCATCTTCCAGTGAACAGTTGCAGTGATGTGCTTGCTGCCCCAGCCCGTCCATGTACACGTAAATTAATTCATCAGGTTTAGAGAAGGTTTTCATCACCATCTACCGACACAAAACACACTGACTGGAAGGTAGTCCTGTGAGGGTGGAGCCAGGGAGCATCTTGCTGCTGGATCCGGCCCAGCTAATAAGGATTACACTCAGCAGCCATCCAAACTAAATTCACGGATACTTGTACATCTAAGGACCCTGAAAATAGGGTACTAAGTGGACTGCAATGTTTCATTGAAGCTATGACTAATTTTCCAACTCCTAAAACCCAGTGGGTCTCAGCAGCCCATGCAGGCAGGCCTGCTAAAATGTTTCCATCCTGCCTGAAAAAAAAAATGTAATTGCCAAATAGCTTTTTTCTGGCCTTGAAATTCAGTATTAAAACCACGTAATATCCAAACACGATTTCCAAAGGAACTGGGGGTTTCTAATAGTCTAATGACTGTCTCCCAGAGTTCATTTTTCACTTTTCAATAATTGGTTTTTCAGTTGCATTTGCATAGAGTAAAATTCCATAGCCCATTAAGTTAATCACAAGATGAAGCTAATAAGCACGGACACGTAAAGACATACCTAAGCCCAGATCAATTTTGGAAGCGGTGATTTGAAGTTGCAGCAGAATAACTGTTCCTCCAGCCTGCCAATTTGATAGGTAAAGGATGTGCTTTAAGGAATTGAAATTTTACACTGCTGAGAATAGCCCATAGTTATTCAGTGTAACTTCTTCTGAAGGAAAAAAGAAAAAAAAAACCCAGAAGGAAGAAAAATCTAACCAGAAAAACAAAACAGTTTGAGTTGAGGATTTCAGTGATAGTTCAAAGTGGTTTAACCTGCAGTTTTCCCCTCTCCATCTCCACCCAACAGCCTCCCTGGTGCACCAGGCCAAGTGCATTAAGGAACGATGCTCCACATCCTCCGGCTCCACACAAGCACCACTCCTCAAGTGCTCTTACCCACCACATTCCTGATTACCCACCCCATGGAACTCTCCAGATCAGCAACACCTCTCCCTCAGCGGGCTCCTTCAGTCCTGGCTTGGATTGCCATTTTCCAGCCCCCACAGCCTCCAAGTGGCCACACACACGGAGTGTCACTCTGTTCCCACCCAGCTGGCTCCAAAGGCTGCCTACAGAGAGCACAGGCAGGTTGTCCAGCCCTGCCCTGGGGGCTGAACCCACATCCCCACCAGGCTCAGAAGGCACAAGCCTCCCCTGCCCTTGGAAACCGGGATCTTTCCATGGAAAGTTTCCACTTTGCAGAGCGGTTCAGTGCCGCCGGCTTCCCATCTGCCTGCCTGGAAGGCTTCACTCCATCCTGTTCCTCGAAAACAGGGTTTTTGTTCTGCAAAGCCATGCCTGGGAAAAAAAAAACCCAAAAACAAAAACCACCACCTTTTTCCTTCCTTATGTCTCTTGTATTTTTTTAATATTGATGAGAATGGGACTTTGTTTTTAAAAAAACACACCCTTTCTCCCACGTGGAAAAGGGATATCCATTTTCTGGCAAGGTCTGTATGGAA
Organism: Oxylabes madagascariensis; assembly: GCA_013400675.1. Taxonomy (NCBI): domain Eukaryota; kingdom Metazoa; phylum Chordata; class Aves; order Passeriformes; family Timaliidae; genus Oxylabes; species Oxylabes madagascariensis. The sequence continues at coordinate 124,778 of VYZR01123965.1, forward strand.
GGACTCAAACAGAATAGATGATGTCAGAGCTTAAGAGCTTTTGGGATGATAGTTTTGTGGTGGCAGAGCCGCTCTCTTTTGAAGCTTAAGGATTTGAACAAAATTATGGGAACGTAGCCAGAGGCAGTTTGCTCAGTGTTGGCTTTAGAGGGGTGGGGGCTTGGCAAGCAAAAGAGGAATCATGGCTTTTTTCAACAATAATACATATATTTGAAGGCATTTTCTCTTTATTGGGAGTTGTTGTTTTTCTGTTGACCTGCAGAGCGATCTGTTATTTAAAATATATAAAACACCTGAAGAATTGAGGTGGTTTTGGTGGAAGGTGCATTCCCTCTGCTGGGAGAAGCACCAAACATTGATTGAAGCTCTCTGGCTTTTCCTGGACCTTCAGTGGGATTTGGCACAGGTTCCCCCTTAAATGCCACGGCTACTCTTTATTTCTCTGCAATTATTCCGATATGAAGCCTTAATTTTGTTGTTGTTTTTGTTAATCATGACATCATGGGTGGAAACAGGGCAAAGCAAGCAGCCCTGGAGGGAAATGAAAATCAATCCAAGCTGCTCATTAAAAGGTAAACCGTCAATAATCTTTGTCAGGCCTTTTTATCTGGGGTTTTAGCACAGTGTGATCCCTAAGGCAGCATGTGGTATTGAGATTTAAGATGGCTCCGACTTTTCACATCTCCATCAGGGAGATTAACTCCTTCAACACAGGCTGAAATTACCCTGATTCTAATCAGCACACAAAAATGGCACAGGATTAAAAGGGATCATTTTGTAGCAGTCTTTTTTTTCTGTATCTGTGCTGACAGAAAGGGAAAAATCAGCTTCCTGAACTTGATTGAAATGGTGCCAGTCAGAAATAGCTCCACAGACACAGCCCCCACTGACCAAAATCTGATCATTTTAGTCTTCAAGCATTGATATTTACAAATATAAGAAGAAATACTGAAGTGAACATGTGTGGGGTTTTCCTAACACTTCAATTTTTTTACATTAACAACTTTCTCTCTAATTTAGGCAAACACCAACGAAGTTTATTTACCTAAATCCTTGGTAACAAGTCTTAATTTTTTTTTCCATCAATTTTCTGGGAACTGAGCCTCCAAAACACAAGTTTTTTTTTTCAAAATTAAGATGAACTCTTGTCTAATGATTAACATTGGGCTAATTACAGAATTGATGACAGCTCATTTCAGAAGGAACAGTGTTATTCCTTCCTTTTTCCACATAAAATAAGCTTCCCAAAGAAACAATTATTGTGTGCTGGATCACAGTGCTTTAAGCAGACTGCCATCTACCTTTACCTACATCATCTTCTCCATGGATTTACTGCATTGCATAAAGCACCACTAAAAACCATGAGGTTTGGGGGGTTTTTACCTCTACAAAAGCTTTACTTTGGGAATTTAACAGGCAGCTTATGGGAAGGCATGACATCACACAGTTCAAGTCTGACCATTACCTGGTGCTTCCACCAGGCATTTCCACATACAAATAGAGAAACAGCTACACCTGGATTGCACCTGCTCAGGACTTCTTGGAATGAGCATCTCAGTGGACATGAAATAAACACCTTTATTACCTGGACAGCTCATCTGAAGAGTAAAAATACTGGTAATTATATCCCTGCAAACTTGTTTGTTAATGGTATAATCCCAGGATGCTGGCTGTTTATGATGAAGCCATCCAGGATCACAGGAAGGAGTTTCTTTTCCCAAAATCCCACTAACTTGGCACGGTAACACACCACGAAGGCAGCACAGCCACCTTTATACACCCTACAGGAGCTGTGTGCCGTGAGAACGCATTTATGGCTTTTGTGCAAGCACAGAACAAGAGACCAAGGAGTCCCCCACAAAGCAAGAGGGGATGGCTTCAAACAGAGAGGACAGGGTCAGAGGGGATACTGGAAGAATTCTTGCCTGTGAGGGTGGGGAGACCCTGGCTCAGGTTGCCCAGGGAAGTTGTGATTTCACCATCCCGGGAATTGTCCAAGGCCAGGTTGGACAGGGCTTGGAGCAACCTGGGATAATGGAAGACGTCCCTGCCCCTGGCAGGGGGTGGAACTGAACTTTAAGGTCCCTTCCTACCCAAGCCATTTTGGGATTCTATGAAAGCCATGCCCCCTTTCACAAGCTCTCCACAGGGACAGAGTGGGCCTGGTAAATACAGATGTGCCACTCAAGTGCGATGATAACACTGCATTTTCTGGAAACCTCGTTCTTTGACAGGGGAAGTAGCAGAGGGAAAGTCAAAACATTTCATTCTCAATTACGAAATACTTTTAGAAAAATACAAGGAGCTGACGCTTGTGCTTTATCATCGTCCTGCAGCCAGGTTTGCTTTATGTGATGCTTGAACTCCAGCAGCAAGGTAGGATTTAAAATAAAACCCATCATGTGCACACAAGCTCGTGGTAGAAAACCCTAGTTTTGCAATGTGGATTTAAAGTGATCATACTAAAATGACAGAAAAGAAAAAAAAAGCAAACCAAAAGAAATGCAGCTTACAAGAACAGTGGTGTATTTATATGTATCAGAGTCCTCCCCTATTTGGAAAAAGCCAAACCAAACAAAACAGCAAAATCAATCAACACTGAGGTATGCACTTGCTTTTAATCAACACTTTTTATTTTAACTCATCAGTTTGAATAGAGACCTGAAAGTGTGCTGGATTATTTAGCTTGTAACTGCTGGATAACATATTAGGGAAATAATCTGCTGTATTTACAACACTGAATAGGTTCTGATTTTCCTCGCTACTTTTCTTGGGATGCAAATGTTGAAAAAGAAAGGCAAAGCTTGATAATGTTTTATTTGAAACTGGAAGGGGCTAATTTAGAAAGGTGGGAAAACTAGTTGGGCCAGGGCCTGGACACAGTGGGATGGATGCTCAGCCTGGAGCTGGGCAACATAATTTCTCTGGGTGAACAAGAGGAAAGTGAGTGGTACAGAAACAGGACTCTTCACAACAGCATGTGTCATGCTAGGTAAGTGGAAATGCTCAAAATTCCACCTCTTTGAGCCCTGAAAACATATGTTAAAAAAAAAAAAAGTGACAGAAAAGTGGGTTTCCCTGTGGTAACCAGATTTTGCCTGATCTCCAATCTAAACCTCCTCTGGCACAAATTGGGGTTGTTTCTTCTTGCTTGCTCATTTGTTAAATGTGAGAAGAGACCAACCCCACCTGGCTCCACCCTCCTAGCAGGGAGTTGTAGAGAGCATGAAGGTTTTTGCTGGGAAATAGTTCACAGGAATCAACTGTGGGCTGATCAAACAAGCAGTCAGCCAGAAAAGGCTGCCAGAGGTATGATCCTGGACCAGCTCCAGGTGTATTACAAGAATCACAGGCAAAGATATCATATTAAAACAAAAAATCCCATGAATAAGGCAGCCACCAGAAAATGCAAGTGCTGTTGCTCAGTTTGGCACCTGGGCAAGTGCAGCTGCCAGGAGAGCAGGAGTGCCTGGGACCCCTGGGACAACAGGCATGGGGCCAAAAGGACTTCCCAAACTATGGCCACATTCTCCCTTTTGATTTGTAAGCAGCAAAAGCTGAGCCCCCCCTGCTCAGCCACCCCTCTGCACCCACAGGGCCAGACAGATCAAGAAACTGGTTTGGTTAAAACTTGAAAGGCAGAGCACTGATTGTGATTAACTCCAAAATTAATTGTGGCCTGTTCCTCACTCAGGCCCACCACTCAATCCTCCTATAAAAGTAGATACCTAGCTCCAAAGAAGAACAGAAAGGAGGAGGAGGAGAAAGCTGAAGTTGTGTTTCCATTGGAAAATGTCATATTCGGGCACAGCTTGAATCCAGATCCTTATCTATGATAAACTGATATAAATACATAGTGCCAGGCAACTAAATCAAATTCTGCTACAGTGACATCAACTGAATCCTGGGCCCGTGTGCCAGGGTGGGTATGAAAAAGACCTCAGAGGAAACCCCAAAAAAGGAAATCAGTGTGCTCCACATTTCTATAGGCTATGAAAACCTCAAATTGTAGGAAAACAGATGCCCAGAGCATTTGACACAGTTCAGAAGTACCAGGAAGAATTAGTTCCCTCCGTGGTGGCAAGCACTGAATCCATTTGATAGTAGAGAAGTGCTGTACAGTGTGGAGGCAGAAACTGGAATCCCAGGCTGGACAATCCCACTGTTGCTCTGATGCTGTGGAATTCATCTGTTAATCAGATATAGTAATTTTTCATGTAATGCAGGCCCTGAAAACAATTGCATTTCAAGCAAACAGCTCATGAAAGCCGAGATTTCTATCTGTGAATTTAACCCACAATTTATCTCTGTCTGAGCTCTCCTTACGAAATGCAACAATACCAGTGAGCAAACGAATATCTTAACTTTGGCATTTCAGACGAATGCTATGTTGAAAACTGGGCATCTTTGCCTGAGAGATTTCTGGAACAAAGTACTCCCAGCAAGTTATTCCATAAACTATCTACCAGACCATATGTTTGCTGCCTACAAGTCTGGGCAGGAAATGTCCAGTAAGAGCCACATCTGAAAGGAGGAAGAAGCAGCAGCCAACAGCGCTCCTGTCACTAATCTGCATTTGCAAATGCCACATTGGAGTTGGCAAATGAAGCATTTCAAGTGCAAATAGCTGTGAAGACATTTGTATGTAGCACTGAGTGATGGGGAGATGCTGGGTTTGTTCCTGTTTCGTTTTCCTGAAGTTAACTGGATGCTGGTAGAACAAAGCCACTTTTCCAAGGATTTTTTAATGTAGATAAAGATGATGCTTACGTGGAAAAAGCCCATTTCTCTCCTACATGCTCATTTTGAAGCACAGCTACTTACAATAATTATAATTGCTGTGATTTTTGAGCACACTTATCCTGTGAACAATTACAGGCAAATGTCTCCCAGCAATATGGTCCTACAAGTTTAAAGCACACGCATTAAACATGGTTCTAAAGTTTATAAAAACATATGTATATGTTTTACATATAAGAATATATACAATATGTTTCCTTTACAGTCATTTTATATTGAAACTGTTTTTAGAATCTGGTTATGTTTCAAAAAGCCTTAATTTTTTATATATATATACATTATACAGCGATAATGTCTGCATTATCTCTGTGCAATTAGATCACATGCAAGATGATCTTAATGGTTGGACTTGATGATTTTAAAGGCCTTTTCCAACCCAAACTATTCCATGTAGCAAATTGATATAAATAGTCTTAGACTGGGATAAATCAACACAGAGATGAAATTTTATGATCCAGGCCTGCATTTACAGGACGCAATTCCCAACTGATGAAACGGAGTTTCGTCTCTGTCACTTATCATTAACACTGACCAGACATAACCCCAAGATTATGCTAATAGAAGACAACATTCAATTAGCACACAGAATGCTCTCTAATCAAAGCCCACACAGTATTAGAGAAGTTTGAGATTATGGGGTTTTTTTCCCCCCACTTCTGTGCTTCCATTCTGCAAAGAGATTTGAGGAGCCTGGGATAGCGGGAGGTGTCCCAGCCCATGGCAGGGGGGTGGAAGGAGATGAGCTTTAAGGTTCCTTCCAACCCAAACTATTCCGGGATTCTAGGGTCCCATTAAAGAAAACATTCCACTTTCACTAAATCTCCTCTTAAAAACCAACATGTAGCCTTCAGTTGATCAGCAGCCAATAATGTATTCACAGAGGAAATTGCCAGACCATACTGATGCAGTAAATTTCTCTCTTCACCTACATGTTCACCTTCATCCTACCCAACAGGCTCATCAATCTAATTAGTCTACTAAGGTATCTTAAACATGAAATGCACTCAGGCCACGGGATGTTTTCTTTGTTGAACCAAAATATTTTCTTGGTACCACTCAAGGGCCTGTTGCAATAGGGAAGGGGGTTGTGGTTTCAAACTGAAGGAGGGTTGATTTAGGTTTGATATAAAGAATTTGGTTTTTTACAGGTGGTGAAACATTGGCACAAGTTACCCCGAGAGGTGGTGGATGCCCCATGAGTGGAAGTCTTCAAGGCCAGGCTGGACAGGGATCTAGTGGAAGGTGTCCTTGCTCACTGCAAAGGAGTTGGACCAGAGGGCCTCTACAGGTCTCTTCCAACCCAAACCATTCCATGATTCTGTGGTTCCAAAGGCCTCACTGGCAGGTGTTGTTTTCTCTAATCCCCCAAACAGTTTCCAAGGTGGGACCCCCATGATGGAGCAGACAGATGAGGTCCAGGACTCCCAGAGAGAAGCAGGAGCTGACAGGGCAGGTACAGAGCTCATCAGAAGTGAACAGCACAGGTTCCCTGATCCCAAATAAGCATTTATCTCCAGGGGAGTATTTTTACAAATACTCAGTTCCTAAAATAACCCACCTACTCTCCCAGGACTCCGCTTCCGTGGAGCAGCTGTGCCTCACCCTGGGAAGGGGCCCAAGTTATTAAGCTCTTTGCAAGAAAACTGTTCAGCCAAGCGCTTGCCAGAGCATCTCGAACTGGTCTCAAAACAACCCAAAACCTCCAAAGCCATCTTGCAAGTGCAGCCAGGCAGTTTTGTTAACCTTCCCCAGCAACATTTTCCCCATTTTATCCACACACAGCCCATAGCAGTGCTGAAAATAATCTCTAATGACTCCATGGATTAGGTGGCTGTGGTTTGGCTCAAGTGCAACACCCGTTTGTCCCGTTGTTTCACAGAGCAGATTTGAAGAGAGCAATCAGGAGGACTTATACACACCAGATTTCAGTGCTTGGGATTTTAAAGTCCACTAAACACAGAAGTAATTAAAAACTACTGTTTCCAGTACCTGATCCAGCACGGAACCGAGTCACAGCACAAAACTTGCCTTTTTATCTGTGCTTCAAAGTAAACACTTGTGACTGATCCCTGTTTTATCCTCGCCTCCCACATTGCCATATGGCTCCGGATGTTTCAAACAGACATTACTCCAGTAGCTCATTACTCACCATATTGCGCCGGGGAAGAGAAGCTACAGACAGTTTTGACAAAAACAGCAATTGCCTAAAAATGTGAAGTATCACAGTCTTGCGTGGTCTTAGACGTTTTTAGTCTGGTAAGGAGGACGGGCGCTAACGCCACGCGCGGGGAAGGGTGAGTCAGCACGTCTGCTCCGACTGCGTCCCCCAGAGCTTGCACAGTGGAGGCTCTAAAACCCTGCCCAATTTCCTATGTGTGCTCAGCACATGTCCAGCCTAATTAAAGGCAGCGTTCCCTCCCCTCAGTGCGTTTCAGTACCTCCTTAAGTGCCACACAAAGGTAAGACATTGATCGGGGCGGATCTCCCACTGCGCTGGGAGAGAAGAAAACCTCCAGTGTTCACCCATCCCAGGAATCTGCTGGCTGCCGAGGGGCACTTCAACACAGCACATCTGAGGGAGGTTTTGTGATCATTAAATGCTGTATCTTGTGCACCAGGGAAAGATCAGAAGTTTTGGAGGAATAATTGACAACCGACTTGCTTTTTTTTAGCAGAAGGAAATTCAACAGGGAGCATATTTTGGAGTGAGCATGCAGCAGCTCTGAATTTAATGGCTTTCCCTGCTGATCAGATCTTTCTGGAAGTGAGGAGAAGACAGGTTTTGCTCTTCCAAGTAGGCACAGGCTGCTGCAAGCCACCACATTGCTGTGATTCCACTCCTTGTTGGCCAACACACACAAAGCATCCATGTGAACAAGGCCCTCACACCGGTGCCTGCCTGGGTTAGAAAAACACCTTTATCAACCTCTTGAGTAAATACATTTTACCTTGTGCAACACAGCTGGTTCGAAAGCCTGAACAAGGGCAACTGCAACAGGCATCCGGTTTTTAAATGATGGTAATCCCATAATAAGGCCATTTAAACATCCTCACTCCGAGCTCAGGACAACCCAAGAAGAGTCCAGGTCTCCAGCCTGACATAGCAAAGGCTTCCTTCGTGCTGATTTTTAAGGCTGGGTAGATGTGAGGAAGGGAAGAAAAGACTGTGAGGTGGAAGGAATAGAGAAAATGAATAACATGATTCTCTGTCACGTTCCCATGAGATTTTACTATTTTACCACCTGTTTTATAAGCAGATGAAGAGCCAACATCAGTTACGGGCAGGACGAGGCCCATCAGCTCACAATTAAGTGGTTCTGATAATTTGCATTTTCACCTCTGAAAGACAGCGTCCACCTATCATTTTTAGAAGTCTCAAATGAGGCACTCAATTAGCAGGGACGCTTGCTGATGAATATCAGAGCAGCTCTTTGCTCCTCTACACCATTCCAGACCACTCTCCACTTCTGGCCCATCCTGCTGTGACAGGACCCTGAGTACAGGGATCATTTCACTGTTTGGAGGCAACACCTACTGGAGGCCCAGCTTCCAACATACATCAAAACCTGCCCAGAGCCAGCAATGGGATTTCCAGTGCTTTGGCAGACTGAGCTGAAGAGCTCCTCTAGCAACATCTGGCTCATTAGACAGGCATCTGGCAGACCACTGCCAGGTCATTGATGAAGAACATCTGGATTTGAAACAATGCTTGATACTCAAAATATACCATGACAAGATTATATCTATTTTTATGCTGCTATAATATTATATTATATACTTAGATAAATTTTATATACATACATGTATGTGTATATGTACATAAATATGCCCTAAAAAAGTTTTAAATCATTTCTTATCTCCTTGAAGGGCAGGAAGCAAGGCAGACAAGGAATCCCAACTAACTAACAGAGCCAGTCCAACCCCGGCAACTCAAGCAATGGAAACAGAGTTACTTTTTCCTACCAGATCAGAATTATGGTTATTGACCAAAAGAATTAACAAGGGTCTTTATTTTTCAAAACACTGAAGGAGGGATCCCAAATAATGCCTTCAAAATTGTACAGGAAGGACTAAAATCAAGGCATATCTGCTTTTGCACCACAGTTCTTTCCCTTGCTAATACCTAGGGCTCAAAACACGTTTTGATCACTCCAGGACCAGCCAGGTATTTGACTTCAAAGTACAGTGAGCTGGAGCCTGCCCTCAGGTTAGATGCTCAGTGAAATTAACTTTTGATTAAGTCCTGTATTTAATGTCTGTGACTCCTCAAAAGGTCAGCCTTTGTGAGCGTGTGAGTTTTCCAAGTCAGTGGCTTCAGAAGGAAGGACTGAATCCTTCCCACCACCGGCTCTGGCACGGCTTTCCACCTGAGTTGGGAGATGCTCATGTTTGTCACATCAACTGTGTCAGTGCTGCTCAGGAAAAAAAACAGAAGAAATTCCACTCCCAACCTTCACCTCTCTCATTGGAGACCTCACCTTCTTTGAAGGAGGTCTGGTGTTGCTGTAACAATTAAAAAACAGGATTCATTTATAAACAGGATAAAAAACAGGATTCATTTATTTTAGTTGTTTAAAAAGTTTAAGTGTTGGTCTCTAGATCACGGGGAATGATGCCATGTTTATCCTAAAAAACCAGCTCAGTGAGGCTGCTGGGGGCAGGACACTGCCCAAGGTGTGGGAGCCCTGAGTTCGGGTGGGGGAACTCAGGAAAAAAAACAGAAGAAATTCCACTCCCAACCTTCACCTCTCTCATTGGAGACCTCACCTTCTTTGAAGGAGGTCTGGTGTTGCTGTAACAATTAATCCAGGATAAAAAACAGGATTCATTTATTTTAGTTGTTTAAGAGGTTTAAGTGTTGGTCTCTAGATCACGGGGAATGATGCCATGTTTATCCTAAAAAACCAGCTCAGTGAGGCTGCTGGGGGCAGGACACTGCCCAAGGTGTGGGAGCCCTGAGTTCGGGTGGGGGTTCAGTGAGGAGGTGCAAAGGAAGAGTCTCCAGCAGAAGAGATGGGCAGAGTTGAAAGCACTCCAAGAGAGGAAAAAACCAAGGCACTCCCCCTTCACAGCTACCAGGACTAGAAAAACCTTCCCAACTCTACGGTTTGTTGAAGTTACCCATAGGAAAAGAAAGCAAAATGATCAATACCATCTTCAGAAAAAGCTTCTGTTCAGTTGAAACAGCTCTGGGGCTTAGGAGGGAGGGGAGTTTTCCACTGAGCTGCTCCATCCTCACCTGCCCTGGCTGAGGACAAAGCAAAGCTATTTCAAGCTCTCAAGTTCAGTCTGAGACACATCTGCTTCATTTTCTGTAATACCAAGTGACATCACCTCCTTTCCCCTACTGCTGTATCAAAAAGATGGGAAAAACGCTGCCTAGAACACTGGAAAATTCCCATGGGAGCAAGAGGCACAACTTTGTAAACTGATGATAATAAGTACATAAATTTCTAGTCCCAAACCACCCAGCTTTCCTGTGTACCAGGTACACTACCACTGCTTATCTTTTAACCTTCACAAAAGCTGTAAGCATCACACATCTGTGCAATTTTGACACAAAACCTACTTAACAAAGCCAGTGGACACAGGGGTGTGAGACGCAGAGCTAGAGGTTGTAGGAATGGGATTTTTACCAGAAGCATGGGATAAATCTGACAATTTATGCCCCTTCCAGAAAGCTCTTCTGAATCTGAGGAAGTTCAAAAGTTCACATGAACTCTGTTTCCAGGAGCTATATTGTGGTTAAAATTCTGACAGTTTTTCTATTAGGGAATGGGTCTTTTTTTTTTTTTAATCAGAAATACATTAATACATATTGTAGTCTCTTCAGTACATTACAAGCTTAAAAAGAAATGGGAAAAAAATATTGATGGCTTTTTTTTTTTTAACTAACTAAAAAATAAAAATCCAGCCAGCAGCCAGCTAATAATCTTATAATAAATTCAGCTCTGCATTTTCCAGCTCTTCTTTTTCTCACACACCAAGCACTTTTATATGGCACTTTTTGTA